>REGO01000034.1:3109847-3128075 GCA_010120015.1 Rhombomys opimus
TTGGTGTTACACATCTTTAATCCCAGCATTCAGGAGGCAGAGGCAAATGGATTTCTGAATTCAAGCCCAGCCTGTCTACATAGTGAGTTCCAGGCCAGCCAGGGCTACACAGAGAAACCCCGTCTCAAAAAAAGAAAAGTCTTTCAAAACGTGTTAGCAGCACTAAGTTTCTACAAGGGAAAACCCAGGCCAGAAACAGACCTGCCTTAGACCTATCGTCTCTGTGAGCCAGATCTCACTGTGCGTCAGCCTCAAGGGAGACTGTTTTTACATATTTTTAATAACTCAGATAAAGCTGACAGAGACCTACTATCTGTTCCCTTGCATAGATCCCGACGTCTGCAGTGGCGCACATGCGTGGTGTGCATGCGTTTGGCGGGTGCATTCGTTTGGCAGTCGGAGGCCAGCTCTGCCACATGCTCTCTTCTTCCACCTTATGGATTTGGAAATGGATCCCAGTTGTCAGGCTCGGTGGCCAGTCTTTACCCGCTCAGTCATCTCACAACTGTTTTTTTTTTTTTTTTTTTCTTTTAATTTATTTTATGTGTCTGAGTGCTCTATCTGCATGTACACCTGCACACCAGAAGAGGGCATCAGATCACCGTATAAATGTTTGTGAGCCACCGTGTGGTTGCTGGGAATTGAGCTCAGGACCTCTGGAAGAGCAGACAGTGCTCCTAACCACTGAGCCAGCTCTCCAGCCCCTCCACGAAGAGATTCTTTTTTTTTTTTTCTCTTTTTGTAAACATTTTTTAAAATTTTAATAATTTATTCATTTTACATCTTGGTTGTAGCCTCCTCCCTCCTCAAGAAGAAATTGAGAAAAATAAAAAAAAGCTGTAAATAAATATAACCAAAATAACACACAATTCAAAACACTGGTTTCCTTCTGAGTGAGAGACAATGCAATGAGGTGGCTCCTTGGCAGTCCCAGTAAGTATTGCAGCCTGGCTGTCATCAGCTTCAGCAGCTGCAAGCTGCCTGGCGGAGGTGCTGGGAACCTGAGTCAGCTCCTCCGGAAGAGCAAAGGTTTTTTACATGTGCAAAAAGCATATTCAGGTTTTCCTAACAATATGCTCAAAGGGGAGAGATGAAGGTCAGCACGACGGTTTCAGCGGAGAAGGTGTTCACCACCGAGCCTTATGGCCTACGGTGGGTCCCTGGAGCCCACACGGTGGAAGAAGAGAAGCAACTCCAGCAAGTTGTCCTCTGACCTCCACGCGAGCACCACGGCCCAATAAATGCTATATTTGTTTATTACACATATAGTTCTATACATTTATGTAAAATATACATACATACATACATACATTACATAAATATTTATATACATTTATACATACACACATAGTAAGTTAGTTAGTCAGGTAGTTAGTTTGTCCTGGAACTAACTCTGTAGACCACTCTGGCCTTGAACAGGAGATCCACTTGCCTCTGCCTCCCAAGTGCTGGGACTAAAGGCATGCACCACCATTGCCTTCCTAAAATAAACATTTTAAACCAGGTGTGGTAGCACACACCTTTAATCTTGCACTTTGAAGGCAGACGCAGGTGGATCTCCGTGAGTTTGAAGCCAGCCTCATCTATAGAGTGAGTTCCAGGAACATATAATAAGATATTCTCTCAAAAACTATTTTAAGGGGGAAACACAGGCCTTACAAACACACACACACACACACAATTTGGATAGAGATGCTTCCAGGAAGAAAGTCAAACAGTGAACAGCATTTGCTCAGGGTGACCTGGAACTTGCCACGTGCCTGAGCCTCTCCAGTGCGGGGATCTCAGGCATGCAGTCCCACATCCAGTGAGGAACAAGACCTACTGTACAATGTTTTTTTTTGTTGTTGTTGTTTTGTTTTTTTAATCTGTGCTAACCATATTCACATATTAAAAAAAGAAGCTTTCCCCTAGCACAGATTCATTTGTAAGTATTTATAAATAGCCCCTAGAAGCATGCAACTTACTTGATGAAACCATGCCTATCCTCACAAAGACATTGGTGTTTTGCCTGCGTGTATGTCTGTGTGAGGGTGTCAGATCTTGGAATTCCAGACTGTTGTGAGCTGCCATGTGGGTGCTGGGAATTGAACCGGGGTCGTTGGGAAGAACAGTCAGTGCTCTTAACCATTGAGCCATCTCTCCAGCCACTCACAGTACTTTCTGAGGCCAGGTGTGGGGACACACACAGTAATCCCAGTCCTCCTCCTAGGAATGAGGAGCTGTAGCTTATCCGTGGCTACAAAACAAAGTTGAGGATGAGGATAGCCTGGAATATTTGCTTTAAAAAAAAAAAAAAAAAAAAAAAAAAAAAAAAAATCCCAGCGCTAGGATCTGGAGGTGGAGGCGGGCAGATCTCCATGTTTAGAGCCAGCTAAGGCTAGACCCTTTCTAGAACAGTCTGGCTGGAAAGCTCAGTGGTAGAGGGCCTGCCTGCTAAGGGCTGAGTTCAATCCTCAGTACCCACCAAAACAATGTGCCCTCGACTACAGTATAAACTGCAGTATTGACTACAGTATAAACATAATTACGTATGCGGCCTAGAACAGTACCAGCACGGCGATTAAACAGTAATGAGAAGGGCTTCTCACGGAGGCCGCTGAGCAAGTCTGTAATTTAAGGCTGGGAGGTGGGAGTTAGGGTGCCAGGAGGCAGGGAGACTGTTGACAGGGTCCCCAGGGAAGGCTGGAACTGGCGAGGGTGGTTTGGATTGTAGGGGCAGTCTCGGGCCAGCAGCTTCCGGCTCTCTTTGAAGCAGCTGGTTAGACCGCTTGCTGTCTGCGGAGGGGCTATTACACAAATATGCTTTGCTGGCCGTGTCCGGGGCCTAGGAGAGGAAGACTCACATTCCAGCGGTCTCCTTTTCCCAGTGGTTGGTTTGTTGCTGGGACCTGAACCCAGGGCCTTGTGCGCAGTAGGCAAGTGCTCTGCCATTAACCTGTGCCCCCAGCCCTTCAATTATGAGTCTCTCCTTTTGGGTGAAGAGGGTGACTGTGTGGACAAGTGGATCTCTTAGAGCCAAGGTTTCTGCCAGGCAAAAGCACACAGGAAGCTCCCGAGGGGAGCCAGGCGCTTCAGGGTATTTGCAAGATAAATGATGGATTGTGGTGTCTAAGCCGACTGGAGAAAGGTGGAAGCTCGTGGAGCCGAGAAAGAAAGATCCCACACCCGGAGTTCTGCTCCAGGCTGGAAATAGTGCCATGCCTCACCTCTGCTGTACCCGGCCAACCAGCTGAAGCCCAAAGGATGCCAGGAGTCAGCTACTGCAGTCGGAGTGGATGGACAAAGTCCAGTGTGTCCACAGGGTTGTGTGGGAGGGGACGAGAGGAAAAGGTCACCGGACAAGGGATGGGAGTCAGGGTGTGCAGAGACGTGTTAACACCTCGGGTCTGACTGCTGTGGCTCTCGACAGGCCATCGTCACAAGGCTGCCTCCTGCCTGGCATCTGGAAGCGTGTACTGTGAGATGGCCCCTCCCTCCCATCCCCAATTCCAGAACGGCTAAGAATGGCTCACTGTTTCTGAACCGTCTGCACAAACAATGTGGTTGCTTGCGGTTACTTCTGGAACTGTGGAGTTTGGGTGTAAGTCAGGCGGAGGCTGCTTACAGAGACGGTCCGCCTCACCCCCACGCCCCCAGAAGCCTGGGCACGGAGTCCTAAGCCTTGTCGGTAGACAGCATTTCTTCCACGCTTACTACGCTTTGTGCCGGAGAACTGAGCACATCCTGAAACACTCTACCTCCTGAGTCCCCTTTAAGGCCTGGGTCTGGTGTCTTGCACCCGGCTCATGTGCCTCTCCCCTCTGCTTTGAATTCTTTCATAGTAACATGGGCCACAAGGATGATGAGCTTGTAGATTCCCAGCCAGGAGCGAGCCAAAGACACCCCAAAGGACAGAAAGGAGCCGGGTGTGTGTGTGTGTGTGTGTGTGTGTGGCACACACCTGTGAGCTCTGCACTTGGAAGGGGGAGGCGAGCGTCTCAAGTTCAACGCCAGCCTGGGTCTGTCCCCCAAAATAAAAATAAACACGTGCTTGATAAAAGAGAGGAGTGGAGGGCACTCGATTTCACAAGATGAGGGCGAGAACTGTTGGGAGAGTGAAGAGAGTGAAAAGGCCACATGTCATTCAACAGGGGAGTTTCTGTTTTGAGACAGGGTCTAACTGTGCACCTCTAGGCTGTCCTGGAACTCACCATGTAGACCAGGCTGGCCTCAAACTCAGAGATCCGCCTGCCTGTGCCTCCTGGGTGCTGGGATAAAGGCGCGTGCCACCACACCTTGACCACAGGCTTTTGTTTTTCGAAGCAGGAGAGGGCACAGGAATAGGACACAACATACCGAATGTGTTTCTAGGGCAAGATCTAGCTCACTGCTGCCACCGGGACAAGCAACAAATGCAGTGATGCTCTAGATGAGGCTAGGCACACAGACTAACCCTGGGTCTGCGTCATCAGCTTGTTCTGGTTAGAAAGTAATTGCTGGAGGACAATAACTAACAAGCCTTCACGGTCTCTAAGCCAGCGCTTCTCCCTCCATCTCTTCTCCTCCAGTTTAGGACCAGCAATGTTTTAATTAGTAGAAGCTAGAAATTACCCACTGAGGCATTATCCACAGGGCAGATGAAAAGGTCTGTTTCCACATATAATGCAAAATGGCTCAGTGGACAAAGGCACTTATTTGGCTGCAAGCCTGATGACCTGAGTTTGACCCCTACGACTGACAAGGTAAAAGTAGAAAACTGAATCCTTCAAGTTGTCTTCTGTCTCCACCCACAGGGAAAGCAAAACAAAACAAAAACTATGGCATACTTCTATTTATACGGAGAGAAACAAGCAAGAAATGTGTGTTGAGATGCGTTAGGAGTGAGCATGCAAGGGGTAGGGCTCCTGCGAGTGGGGCTGATTTCTGACCTGGATTCCATAGATAATTGGGACATACACACTCTCCTATGTAAGTGAAGTGCTACTCAAGAGCTGGAAAGAAACAAAACAAAAAAAAGCCAGCCTCACAGAGTTAACATGGCTCCAGGTGGCGGTGAACCACTTTCTTCTCTCCTTTCTATAAACCTATCTTATAACTAGGTGTGGCGGCACATGCTTGCAATCCCAGCAATGTGGGAAGCAGAGACAGGGCAATTGCTCCAAGTTCAAAGTCAGCCTACATGAGTTGCAGGCCAGCCAAGCCCACACAGTGAGACCCTGTCTCAAAAAACCAAAATCAGTATGGTTGGTACAAACTTGCAATTTAGGGGTAGAGTCGGGCTTAACATTTGAAGTCAGTATTGGCTACCCAGTACAAATGCCTTCTAAAACTTGGGATGCTGAGGCAGGAGGATGGCACATTTAAGACCAGCTAGGACTCAAAGGGAGATCTCACCTCCTAAAAAACTCCCCGGCCCCTTCTATAGCATGCACATGTGATAGCTTCATTTAAAGGAAAACCTATTAATTCCACTTTATGAAGTACAGCCTGCAACGTTCCCTGTACTTAGCAGGGGAAGGAGGAAATGTTGCTAAGTCTAGGGATGTGGAGGGAGGGGACCACGTTATCCAGCTAACCCGGTTTGTGCGATGCCTTCAGCCCACTCGTGCACCATGGCTGGGATCGCACTTTCATCAGCAGGCCCAGGAGGCCGGCAGGAGGACTGCCTGGACTAGGGGAGCCCCAGGATTACGGAGGTGCCTTCCTGACACCCAGCACACATGCTTCTGTTCTTGGTTCTAGGAAGTCCACAAAGGACACCGGCTGGACCTCATCACACCCTGCCTGGGCCCAGGCTCCACAGCCTTGGCCTTCTTTGCTCAGACTGCTGGTCTGAGAAGAAAGCTAACTTTCTGGGCTGAGTGGCTCTAGGCAGCTTTTATGTCTGTAACACACCAGTGACTGTGAGTCACTGCAAGAAAACCTCATTCTTGACTCAAAACATGCCCTTGCCTCACAGCTGTTTTGTTTCCCTGAAAACCGGGGACTTACAGGCCAGAACACACCATCAGCACATTTTAAGGCACTTCCTTAAAAATCAATCTCATTATGCCCTGGAGTTAGGTTTGGTGTCTCATGATAGGTTTATGACAATCTGAAAGTAGTCTTCTCAGTAAGCCAAGTTTATCAACTATGAAGCGAGCTGGGATTCAGGAGACAGTGGCTCACAGCTCTGCAGCAGAGAACAGAGCCACCTTAGATCTGGTCTGTGCTGGTGGAGCCTCAAAACTACCCTTCCTAACCCTGGCCGACAGGACTGGCACCTCTTGCCTGCCCTTCCTCAGAGGGCCGCAACCATGGGTGCATGTTTCTGGCGTTCCGGTGAGCACTGTAGCACTTAGAGCTGTGGCTTTTCTTTGCTGCCATCTACCTCCTCCAGAAAGCTGCCACCCAGAGGCTATGTGGAAGTCCCCATTTACTACTCGGATTCAGCGAGCGGGAAATAGTGTTATTTTCGTGACTCTGAGTTTATTGCCTACTTTCTTTTGAGTGCTGGGATTAAAGGTGTGTCCCACCACACGTGGCTTTAAAGCTCAGCTTAACCAGTAAACTAAGCCATCTGGGCTCCCGGAGGAGGCACCTTCATTGCCTTATACTATGACACACCCCCAAGTCAGCACAAACTTTTAAAAATACTGAGTTATTGCTTAGGTACCCCGTAACACTGAACACAGACATGACACCTGGATAGTGACACTTGTTAGAAAAAGAAGTCACTTCTCACACAGCACAGGCTGGGCTCTACAGCAACCTTTCCAGATAGGTAGATCTCACTGTATACTCATTTGCTATCTGCTTGGAATGAAGCAAATCTCCACATTTAAGGCAGCAAACCCTGAAGGAAACTGGTGTTTCTCTTTAGCCAGGCATGGTGGCTAACATTTGCGGTCCCTGGAAGGCTGAGGTACCAGTGAGAAGCTGTTTCTTGTGCTTTGCTAAAGGTCAGTTTCAACGTGAATACTTGGGATTTGTGTTTGGGGAGTACTGTAGCTATCCCCATTGTGGACTTGGCAGCAGGGCTCTCAGGAGGTAAGTCATAAGCCAGTGATGATGCTAGCTGATCAGTGTCCTGTCAGGTGTAGAGTCCTAGAGTCACTAGAAAACCTCACAAGCGCAGCACACAGGAGGCTACCGTAGAAAAAGCACTGGGCTGGGATGGGGAGTAGCTTAGCGGGTGCAGAGGGCTCTCCAAGCTGCATAAACCGGGCGCGGTGGCGCAGGCCTTACACGCCAGCAGGCTGCCGACCGCTCACCTGAGCTACGGCTGCAGCCCAAGTTTGGGATCTCCTGTCTGCCCACAGGCTGCCCACTCCATCCAGTGTTCCAGCGTGCCCTACGAATGGCTAGCCTTTTCTCCTCACGCCTGAGATCTCAACTAACGAGTGCTGACTGCTCAGAGGAAGAGACTCCCAGCTCTCCTTGACCGTCTACGGTAAGAAGTCAGTGCTGGAAGGAGTTAGAGCTGGCGTGCTTTCGCGTCAAAGCCTCGCTAGTGGAAGGTGCACTGTGAGCACGCTGTGCTGCTAGCTATTATCTCCACGAGTGCCCCAGTCAGTGGCCCAGCGGGCTGGGAAAGAGTTCAGCCTGCATGACCGCGGAGAACGGGGCCTCGACATCCCGCCTAGAAGGCTACCATATGTGCTTTGATGCTCACAGTAACTGAAAGTGTGTTCAATAACACCATCTGTGGCCCCCAAAAGGGTTACTTGCTCACATTCAGGCACACGGCGAACGATGGCTGCCAAGTTCCGGGGCTCAGCAATGAAACACAATCACAAAACATTTCTTGCTGATCTATACAAAAGATATAAAACTAAAACAATAAACCATCCTTAAATGGTCCAATTCTCCTACAGTGCAATTTCCAACACCTTTATCACTACTGAGTGTTTTAATGAGAGTTAACAAAAATCAGAATAGTTAAAAATATTTAAATCTTTGGATCCCTTTATTCCATGGCCTTTATTAAAAACACAAAGTGGCCAGATATTTTTTGCTATAGCTTAAATATCAAAAAAGATTTATTAGTAATTTACAGTTAGCAACAACAGTGCACACGGGGCCGTAAGCGGGCCACTCCACAGACTGTTAGTGATGTTGACAGGCGCCAGCTGGTTCTGAAAACATCTTCCTGAAGCAGACAGGAGTCAGTGTCATCGCAACAGGATTCCAGGCATAGCAGGAGGAACAGGTCAATTGGTGCCTAGTTTTAATGTCTTAAAAAGGGGGAAAGTTATTTATTTGAAAATACAGCGAGGTACATTCTCATCTATGATTATTTACATTCATTCACTGAAAATATCTGTTATTTGAACAAATCCTGTGATTTGCTACAAAATGAAGTCCATACAGTATGCATGAATAATTTATCCTTTTTAGATAATGGAATAAAGTTATCAAATCTTCATGTGTGTTCCAAACATTAAAAAAGAAATCAAAAGCTGTAAGCCTGGAAAGCAAGGGGGCAAAGACCCACCCACAGCCTGCTCCTCAGCACCCCAACTTCTGCACGGACACGTGTGTTTGCCGACTTTAAAACGTTTATTCTTTAAAAAATTAGTTGCTTTTTATACAGCTATACAAAGTTCTTAATGTTTCTTTGGCAATGGAATATAATGGAATTTTACAACTATATAAAAAAGTTACCTTTGCCTAAGAAACAGTATTTACCTGTGTGTACATAGTTGACTGACAAAATTCTCTACCATCCAGCACCCTAATTAAGTGTCGAAATAAGCTACCTCATATTATAGGATCTTCAAAAAGAAAGATACAGACACGCGCACATGCACGCACACATACATACACACACATGCGCACATACACGCACATACACAACCTTCTGTGGCTCAAAACACAGTATCACGGCCTATCTGCAGGCAACTCGAAGTAATCGCTGAATACAATTAGTGATAAGAAAACTCCTTTCAATGATGAAAAAATACTTAGCAGTTCCATTTCGCTGACTTTAGTTCATCTCTACGCCAGGAATCACAGCCTCCGCTACTCCACATACACTTATACTTGTGTTTTAAGACGAGCCTTCCTGCCCCAAAGCAACTGCAATGCAGCTTTGAAATGAAGCAGAAAAACAAACAGACAGAACCCAGTGCTGGTGACAGACAGACAGCAACTTCTCCTCTTCATTCTTCATGAAGACTGAAAGCACTTTCCAGGACCATGAGAGCTGGGAGTCACCCATTTTCAAAGGCTTGTTTGTAGACTATGCAGCAACTTTGTTGTCTTTCTAAAAAAAAAAGGGGGGGGGGTCATTATCAGACTTTCTTAGCTTGCTTAGGTTTATTTAGGTTCCTTAAATACCCTTCCTCTCATTTTTTTCCACAGAAAAAAATACCCGTCTCACTGGTTTCTGGGAAACTACTTTCAACTTTCTGTATTTTATTTTATTTTTGTTTTTTTTTTTGAGACAAGTTTCCTTGTGTAGCCTTGGCTGGCCTGGACTTGCTTTGTAGACCAGGCTGGCCTTGAACTCACAGAGATCTGCCTGCCTCTGCCTCTCCGAGCACGGGAATCACAGGCCTCAGGCCCTGGGAAACTATTTTAACCGCCACATCCAACTATCTGCTCACTGTATTTCCTAGTCAGCAGCGGCTACAGCAGTGGCTGGCCTGATACGGAGGCAGGCTGCTCTCCAATAGGGGTACCCCACTACCTTTGGTTGCCCGAACAATTTAAATACAACTTATGTGAACTTTCACTTGGTCACTCATAAAAGTCCTTTGACACAAGTTTTATAAAATCCCTGTATTGTTGAGACCTTTGACCAAGCAGTAGTAACCCAGAAGGTAAAGCAGCATTTCTCTCTAACCCTGCACACGAGGAGAAAGCAGTGCTGCATTTAGAAATCTATTTTTTAAAAAATGCCTTAAAAATATTTGTTTCTTACTTTTATTACTATCTATGTACTTGTGAAGGCACTGCATCCCTGGAGGTGAGTGTTCTTCAAGAGCAGCAAGCATTCCTAAGTGTTGCGCTCTCTGGCGCCCAGCAAATAACCCCTAAAAGGCTAAGTCAGCGGAGCCCTAGCCTGGCATCTCCACCATGCCAACTAGCTGCAGCGGCACATGCCTCTAATCACAGCTCTATGGAGGTGGAGGCAATACAAAATCTCTCTCATCCTCGGGTAGACAGTAGGCTCAATGCTTTGTAAGCCATAAGACCAGCACCCATCCCCCCAAATCTCTGTAAGCTAATAAAAATTAAAAAGCAAAGCAAAACTCTTAAATTTGAAATAAGTTTGAAAAACAAATTTAACTGAGAAAATTAAAAACTAACCAATAAGAAAAGCAAACTAGTGCTGAAGGAGGCTCTAGTGAGATTAGCCCTAAACTCAGTTTGGTTATAGTACTGAGCCCGGGGCTTCTGCTTCCTCTCAGACAAGTAGCATATCCCTGCATTCTCGGGTCCTACATTCCCAGGTCTTCAGTGTGAGCCTCTCTCCCTCTCATTCTTACTCTTGTTATGCCCTAAACAACAGAGTATAACAACTACCATACTAGTTAGTTAAAACACAGTGAACTGGCAGTGAAGCCAGCATAGAGCCCCGGCAAAGCATGGGTGAAGCCCCATGTTCAATCCCCAGCACCCACAAACAGGTAAGAGGGTATGATGGGTTCTATGCAAACACACCCTTGTTTTGTAAAGGGACTTGAGCATGCATGGATTTGGGGATTCATGGGGGAATCTTGGAGCCAATCCATTTAGACAGTGATGGCCACACTTTTTTTTTTCTTCTTTTCTTTTTCGAGATAGGGCTTATCTGTGTAACAGCCCTAGCTGTCCTAGAACTCAAGAGATCCTCTTGCCTTTGCTTCCCAAGTGCTGGGGCTAAAGGTGTCCATCTCCACATTCTTAACTCTTATTGACACACACCTAATTCTTACTGATACACACCCCAGTGGTAAGACAGGTACTTCCTAGGTGAAAGACATCCTCTGAGGGTAGGACAGCAAACTATTTATACAGGGTCACTAGTAAACTGAAGCACATATGGCAGAGTACAAGTCGGCACAGAAACCAATCTAAAGATGAACCCTCTGTCCCCCGCCAAACCAACCTTCACACCTCCCAATTTCTTTCTTTTTCTTTTTTTACCTTTCAGAAAGCAGTATGACCAATCCAGACCTTTTAGGGTCCAAAAGCCGTGGTTTTCTGAAAGGTTAAAAAAAAAGATAGGAGAAAGAGAGGGAGAGAAAGGGGGTAAGGGGAGGGAGGAGAAAATAAAAGGGGAAGGAAAGAGACTGAGTCATTTCAGATTTTTTTTCCTCCACGCCCCCAAATTAAAAAGAAAAATGTTTGTGTGTGTGTATGCCTGTGCAAGGAGCTAGAGTTACAAGAAGCTATGGCACCGGTGCTGGCAACGAAACTTTGGAAGTGTACTGCGTACTTTTATCCACTGAGTCCAGCCCCCATTTCAGAGTCTTCAATGTCTCAGGACTCTCTTTGAAGAAACAAAGACTCAAGTATGTTGTCACCCACTGAGGTGATTGAAACCACTTTAAGTAGCATGAGATCCCAATCCACATACCCTCTTTCTCTAAAAGATTAAAAAAAGCAAACAAACAAAACAAAACAAAAAACAGCACAGGAAATAAAGTTTGTATGTAAAACATTATTCTTAGTAAAAACTGGGGCAAAATTACGATCAGTGTGTGTCTGCCCTGGAGCTAGAACCCCTCTAAGTGTGAGCTCATGGCCAGATGCATAAACCTCTTGAGAGTTAGTCACCTCACTCACAGGTGGAGTGGAAGACAGGCTCTGGCTGATTCTCCCATGGTGCTTTCATCACTTCTGTTTCTGGTACAGCAGATTTGCTTACATCCCCACACTGATACCCATGCCAGTGTTCCAAGCACTAAACCAGCTGATTTTAGGAAGGCTGCTGTGGCAGCCATGTCCACTCTGGAGGGGCAGCAAGGAACCCTTGCTACACAGCAAGACTCACTGTAATGTTTAAGGTAAAAGATGATGTGAGCTTAGATGGTGTGACAGCTAATCCTCATGGTCAATTTGACAGGATTTAGAATCACCATGGAAACAAGCCCACGGGAATGGAATGTCTGTTTCTAAATGAGGGTAAGGTATGAGGGTGAGGTGCACCATGCTATGGCCTGGACCTGAGAGGACCTGAGCAGCAGCACTCATCTGCCTTTGCCTCCCAGCTGCAGGGGCCAAGTAAGCAGCCACCTCAAGCACCTGTGGCCATGGCTTCCCTAACATGGCAGGCTGTGCCCTGAACTATGAGCCAAAAGGATAAGGAACCCTTCCTACTATAATTGCTTTTGTCAAGAATTTTGTCAGTGGGTTGTTATATAGTTGGCAGAGACCTCCCTCTCTCTCTCCTTGAGACAGGGTTTCTCTGTGTAGCCTTGGCTGGCCTGGACTTGCTTTGTAGACAAGCTACCCTCGAACTCACAGAGGTCTGCTTGCCTCTGCCTCCTTGAGTGCTGGGATTTCCCAGCTGGCAGGGACATTTCAAACGAAAGCAGCAAGGTGCTCACATACTTCTACTCTGTGGATAGTTTACCAACCAGCATGGAGAGCGGGAAAAGCAAGATCAGTCAAGGACACAAAGTAGGTAGAATCCAAGAAAGTCCAGTAGGAACAAGTGTAAGACAAAGGATGGCTAAAAACCGCCAGAGGACAAGCTCACAAGAGGGAGTGAGAGTACTTGAGCAAGAAGGCACATGTGAGTGACTAAGTACACCAGCACACACCAGCAGCTCACTCTCCAGCACCTGCACATTCTGTCTCTCACTGAGGACTGGGGCACAGCTTGGTTGAAGAGTGCTTGCCTAGCATGCGTGAGGCCCAGAGCTCAGGCCCTACCACACAAACCTGGGCATGGTGGCCCACACCTTTAATTCCAGCACTTGGGAGGCACAGGCAGGAGGATGAGACCTGGCTGTCGAGACTCTGCCTCTGTGTGTAAGACCCCTCAGTAATCCCTAAACACTCCAGGCAGCACTGGGTCAGAAAAGGCAGGAAGGAGGGAAGAAGGAAGGAAGGCAGAAGTTGTAAGAAAGAACGAAAGAAAGAGAAAACCCCTTTAAGACAGGAAACTCAGGGCGCGCAACAAAAGCACGAGGCCAATGACTCTAGCAGAGGCAGAGGAGAGGGTGGCCCAACTGGCGACAAGGACTAGAAACAACACTAGATTTCTAACGAGGAGAGGGAAGCAGATTACAAACAAACAAACATAAAAATCTAAGAGTATTAAATAAACTAATACTGGACAATAATTTCATACATCTTTAGTCCCAGAGTCAAGGGTCTGTGAGTTTGAGGCCAGCCTGGCCTACATAGTAAGTTTCAGGATAGCCACAGCTACACAGTAAAACCCTGTCTCAAAAAAATAAAATAAAATAAAGAAGGAAAGAAAGAAAGAAAGAAAAACCTAAAGCCAGTGGCTAATCACCAGTATCCACTATTCCACAGAGGTTAAACACTGGGTTCTGTATGTGGTCACTGGCAACTCTAAGAAGTCAGATAGGCAAGAGCAGCCTATGGTGTGAGGAACTCTGCACTGGAGGGGTCTTGTGTGCATGGCTGGGCACATACATGAGCTAATGACTTGAGGCTAATTCTGAGTAATCTTGGCACAGTATCCAAGACACTAGCCCATCCAAAAGCCATGAAAAGCAGTCTCCTTCCACACAGTCCCTTAACAGTGGCTAGCTATAAAAACTGGACAATGAAACTCCAGCCAGCAAATGTTTGCAACTGTCTTTTCCTATTCATCATGGAGCTCTCTGTATAACAGAATATTGCTCTTTTTTATTCTTTCCTTATTAATAAACTAAGATACGCAAGATAGCTACAGTGCTACAGTGCTAACTAACAGGCCTACTAAATGAACAATGCACAAAAACACACTACATAGAGCCACGGAATTCTCCCATTGCTGTTGGCGAATGCTAACATCCCAGAGGGCTCCCAGGAGCATGCCTTAATAAGAAAACAAGAGCCAAGTCAGTTCTCTACAAACCTATATTAAGAGCAGTGACTCAAGAGCCAATCTGCTAGGCTCAATACTCAGTATCATCCCTCTCTGCTTCTGTGACCTTGGACAGTTGTTTAATCTCTGTATGTTTCCTTTGTAAGCTCAGATAAGAATAGAACCCCTCTCACAGAGCTGAGGCTTAACTAGGCTAGCGGCGTGAGGAACATCAGTGCGTTATTCAGTACTATGTGAACGCCAATGCTCTCACATTCACAGGTTTGCTCTGCTTCCGAGATTCTTTTGGCATCGAAAGTGTAAAACTTAGTAACATGAAATAAAGGTGATATCAGTCATTTTCCTTATTGTATAGCTTTAGGGATCCTTACTGTGCTTCCCATAAAACATTTTTCTTTAAGAGGCAGAAAAAAGGTAACACCTACTCAGCTGCTGGCAGTTTATTCCTTTTTTGGGGGAGGGGATGCTTAAGAGATTTTAATGATTCATGATTACCTAAACTAATGGCTCTAATAAAAAGGCAAACCCTACTGTCTTCTTACTCTTCCCTTCTTCAGCTGAAAGAGCAGTTAGGCTATAGGCAGCACTCCAGCTACTGCCCAGACTGATGCCGCTGTGATGTATTCAACGCAGTATTCTTTCTTTTTTTTGAGATGTCTCAATATGTATCCCTGGCTGCTTTGGAACCCATAGATCCTCTAGTGCTGGGATTAAAGGCATGTACCATCAAGCCTGGCTCTTTTCTATTCATTAGCCAAGAAATTACTGTTAAGTTAAAATAAGTATTTTAATCATGTATATCTCCAAGAAGTTATAATTCTGCCAAAATAGATACAAGAAAAATGTTCTGAATGCCAGGGCCACACCATGCAGCTATACTTACCCGATATTCAAAATCTGCAAACTCCCTACCCCCACGACCGCCTCTGAATCCACCACGAAATCCTCGAGGGGCAGTGAAGGTCCCTCCTCGTCCACTACCACGTCCTCTGGCACCACGGAAGCCAAGGCCTCCTCTGCCTCGGTAGCCCCCACGGCCACGGTTTGGACGAAGTGGGATTCCAAACGTTTCAGCATTTAATCTTCTTTCTTCGGCCCAAGTTGGTCTCCTTTCTCTGTTATACAAGAGTGGATGAACATTAGTCTATCGACTCAAAAAAGTGCATTTTCCAGCAAATCTATGCAGCACTAATTCCTGATAAATTTAATTGATTTCTCAAGATTAAAAAAAAAAAAAAAAAGCAGTCAATCTAAACTCTTCCAAGCTTTCATGGCATGCAAGCTATAAACACTCCTGTAGTATGTTTTCACATGACACAGAGGCTAGTTTTTTCTAAAAAAAAAAAGATTTATTTATTATTTATACAGTTCCCTTCTAGCATGTATACCTACACACCAGAAGAGGGCATCAGATATCATTATAGATGGCTGTGAGCCATCATGTGGTTGCTGGGAAATGAACTCAGGACCTTTGGAAGGGCAGGCTGTGCTCTCTTAACCATTGAAGCCATCTCTCCAGACCGAGGCTAGTTTCTTATAAATACAACAGATTGACTGTACTTGACCCTACAAATTCTCTGCAGCACAGAAAAGAGGACCAAGCCGGCAGGAAAGGCTTGGCTTAGAAAAGCTAGGCGATGGAGGACCTAGGATCCTAGCTCATACTCTGGACCTGATACAATTAACCCCACAGTTACCCAGCCTAGGAGGCCTCAGGCCTGCCTATCCATGAAGGAATTGAAGCCAACGGTTGCCAGCAGTGGCAATCAGCTGCAGTCAGGGCAACGGTGAGATGATGGGGCAGCAGACTCGGCAGCTCTTGACTCACTGTGCTGGGTCGTCTCTTTTTGACAATCTGGAAATTTTCTGGACTTTTTTTTAGTATAACATGTCAGAGTTTTTCTGCATGAGTCAATGCTGAAGAAATACTTTCCATTTGGGTCTGGTTTCATTTGAATTACAATGTAGACAAGTAACAGGAAGGTTAATATATTACATAAATATTATAGTATTTAGATGTGACTACATCTTTAAACAAAACTGTAACTTTTTTTTTCCCCTTCTTTTTTTCAGGACAGAATCCCCCACAACCCATGAACTAGTTATATAGCCAAGGGTGACTCTGTGCCCTTGATCCTCCTGACTCTACCTTCCACCCAAGTGCTGGGATTACAGGTTAGAGCCCATGACTCTTTTTCTTTTTTGTGGTACTAGGACAAAATCTAGGGCCTTGTGTATGCCGGGAGGCATTCCTCCACTGAGCTACAACTTCAGTCTTTACTTCTTTTAAAGGAATATAATTTAAACTTCTGGGCTGGTGAGATGGCTCAAATAAAGGTGCTTCCCAGCAAGCTTCACATCTAGGTCCCATCCCTGGAAAACCTCATGGTAGAAGAGAGAACTGATTTCTGTAGGCGGTCCTCTGACCACCACACCCACTCTATAGAACGTGCACAAACACACACACATGCATGCACACACAAAAAATTAAAAACTTTTCAATAGTAAATTATTTTAGCAAAAGAAAACATCACTAAAAAAATCAACTGTGGGAGCTGGAGAGATGGCTTAACTATCTTGACTATTGTTAAGAGCACTGGCTACTCCTTCAGAAGACCTAGGTTCAATGCCAAGCCCCATGATGGCTCACAACCATCTCCAGATTCAGTTCCAAGGATTTGATGGCCTTTTCTGGCCTCGTGGGTACTGAACGCACATGGTGTACAGACACACACACATTCAGGCAAAACACCAATGTAATATACATAAAAAGGAGTAAGTCTCATAGAAGACAGTACCTGTTATCATCACAAGAAATATTATCAAAGAAGGATTTAGTTTTGTCATAATAGCAGTTGGGCCCAAGCGGATCTTCTTCATCAGCATTCCCTTCACTGTTTTGAGTATCAATTCCAGAGTCTCCTTTATCTTCACCATTTATAGGCTTCTCCTGTTTCTCAAGTTTATCTTCTAATGAAAAACACGCAGTTAGTTAAGACTCTTCCGTAAAACATCTTTAACTCACAGATAAACTTATTTCTTGAGTAGAACAATAAAAACTTACCTTTTAATTTAAGTTTATTATGAAACTCTCTGTCGATCTCCTCCTTGTTAAATTGTGCATTTGCACTTTCAAAGTCAAAGTCTTTCTCAAATTTCATTGGACCGTCTCGACGGATACCAAACCTTCCCCTGCCACCTCGATGGCCTCCCCGTCCTCTCCTGGGAGCAGGAGGAGCACCTGGAACTATGTTAATAAAGAGTATTTGTAACAAACATTCAGTGTGTAGCAGCTGGTTTAGAACAGTACTGTGTCTTTTATGAAACAATCTACAATATAAATGTTTAAAGGTCTCTACTGTCTAGTATATATGTATTTTTACATAATTAAGAAATGGGGTGGGCTGAGAGACGGTTCAGCAATGAAGAACGCTGGACGCTCTAGCAGAACCTGCGTTTAATTCCCAGCACTCACACGGTGGCTCACATTCAGAACTCCAGTTCCAGGGAGTGACTGATCCTTCTTCTGATCTCTGCAGACATCAGGCATACAGCCTGATACACACACATACATGCAGGCAAAACAGGCATACACATAAAATAAAAATCTTAAAACAACAAAACCCTCAGAAATTGAGGCTAGGGAGCTAGCTCGGTGGGTAAAAAAGTTGTTGCCACGCCTGAGGACCCAAACATGATCCCTGGGGCCCACCCATATGGTGGGAAGAGACCAGACCTCCACATCTGTACTGTGTACACTGACACAGCTATACAAGTAAAAACAAACAAAAACGCCTGCAAGTCGTCCTCTGACCTCTACAGGTGCACCGTAGCACACATACGGCCACAGACAGATAAAAATGCAAAAAAGACACCAAAAAATTAAGTTGCTAAAAGTTAGTATGATAATGAGAAAGACCACAGAAAATGTAATGCAATTTAATATGGCTGTTATACAGTTGTATTTATGAAAACCACACAAACAGATGTATAATGGACAGATTTAGGACATTCTCCACTGTATGAGCCTAGGTTCCAGAGGTACCATCTAGACTAGCACTGCCTCTCACACCCGAAGCGTCAGGCCCTTTGTGGAAAGGGTAACAGGCAACAAGATGCACAATAAACAGCAACGTAAGTGAGCACAGTCAGCACAGACTGTAAGGTGGAAGGTGCTTTTCTCACAACTCAGATAAGACAACAGATGAGAAAAACAAAAACAAAATGAAAAAAATTCAATTATACTAACATGGCTTAAGACTGGTAAA
>REGO01000034.1:3128096-3142305 GCA_010120015.1 Rhombomys opimus
AAAAAAAAAAAAAAAAACCGACAGCAGATGAGAAAAGCACTTCCTGGCTTCAAGCACTTCCTGAGTTCACCGTCCCCCGCCAACTGGCCCCACAGAGTTAAGTCTCCCTGAATCCACAGGACTTCAGGGAATCACTGACATAAGATAAAATGGTACAAAGCAGCGTAAGTCAGAGTGAAAATTTGGGAACCCAAATACCCCACATATGTGTGACTAAGAAAAACCGCCCAGAACCTGGAGCAGTGCTGGGTGCGAGCTTAACTTCAAAAAGTGCAGAACACAAACTGGGTAACATGACAAATCAGTGACTGCAGGGTGACAGGTCTGTAGAGCAGCATATTCAGACACTTACGTCTAGATGAGCAGGTCTTCAACACGCTCAATTGTATTATTAAAAGCAACAGTTACGTGCCAGGAAACAGAGCATGATTCGTCTTAAAGCTCTGCATAAAGAATACGTGTGTGTAAAATCCAAGGAGAACCCGCAGAACAGTCACTGCTCTGCTAGCGACCCTTAGTGGTGGAGGAGGGAACCCAAGCTTTTAGTTTGTCTTGCTTTTGTGGTACTGGAGACTGAAGGCATTCTAGATGCCAAAGCAAGAAGCATCCTAGCATTTTACCACCAAAAAGACAGGCGAGTTTGAAAGATACTGTTAAAACAAATTTAATTATTAATTTACATATTATTAAAATATTTACTGTTTTTATTTATGTGTATGCATGTGTATGTGCCTGCAGAGTCAGAAGAGGGTGCTGGATTCCCTGGTGCTGGGGTTGTGAGCCAGCAGCTGTGGTGCTAGGAACCTAATCCTGCTCCTCTGCAGGAGCAGCAAGTGCTCTTGACTGCTGAGGCATTTCTCCAGCCCCTTACGTAACTTCTGCATGACAAAAATACAGCAATTATTCTGAGAAGAGAGTCACCTGTTTAAAGTGTAACAACTACTCCACAACACACAAAAAATCTAAAACTATACAGACAGCAACAAGCAACTACTCAGGAGGTGAAGGCGGTCCAGGCCACACAGGGCACACTCAAGTACAGGAGAAATAAGAGTGCTTAAAAATAGTACATCGACGTTGGGCGGCAATAGTGCTTGTCTTTCATCTTAACAATTTGGAGGCAGAGTCCAGAGAATTTGAGGGCAGCCTGGTCTATAGAGTGAGTTCCAGGACAGCCCTGCACAGAAAAATTCTATCCTCCCATAACAAAACAAAAACAACTCTCCCCTCCACAAAGCACACTGGGATGTTTAATAATAAAAATAAATTCAAAGATTACTTTTTAATCCCCACCTAAATTAAGGACAGTAGTATGTTACCTTTATGTTTTTTAACTTGGAACAGTTTTAGATTTTGTTTTCAATTAATAAATTAGAAATTAGAACAAATTAGCTTTTGAATACTAAATATTGCCAAAAAGTAAAACCTTATAAAATCAATAATCAAAAAAGAAAATGAAAAGTTCTTATACAAGCACTTCATTTAAAAAGGCACAAAGGGCTGCAGAGATGGCTCAGAGGTTAAGAGCGCTGGCTG
Organism: Rhombomys opimus; assembly: GCA_010120015.1. Classification (NCBI taxonomy): domain Eukaryota; kingdom Metazoa; phylum Chordata; class Mammalia; order Rodentia; family Muridae; genus Rhombomys; species Rhombomys opimus. The sequence goes on from REGO01000034.1 coordinate 3,129,633, forward strand.
TTCTTCCAAAGGTCCCAAGTTCAATTCCCACATGGTGGCTCACAACTATCTATAGCGGTGTCCTCTTCTGGCATGTAGGCAATACACGCAGAATACTGTATAAATACTAAATACATCTTTAAAAAATAATAAAAATAAAAAGGCACACAGGGGATGGAGGAACAGCTCAGAGGCCAAGAGCACAATTGCTTCAACGATGACTCAGGTTTGGTTCCCAGCACCTACATTAGGTGGCTCACAACTACCTGTAACTCCAGTTCCAGGGGATCCAACAGGCACGTGGTGTACATATATGCATATAGGCAAATATTCATACACATAATAAAAAAGCAAACATTGTTGGGCTGTGTTTGATGGTACACTTTGGAGACAGAATCAGGAATTGGAGGCCAGCCTTGATTGTGCAGTAATTCCCAGGCTAGCCTGGGCTTCAAGAGACTTTGTCTTAAAACAAAGAAAACCCAAACATCTAGATTTAAACAGCTTTTTTAAAAACATAAACTTTATTAGATTTAGCAGGAAGCACCTTTATCCGATTAGCCATCTTGCTGGTGCCTTAGATACTTTTTTCTTAAGATTTTATTTATGGGCTGGAAACTGCTCAGAAGTGAGGAGCAGAGTGGCTGCCACCATCCACAGGGCAGCCCACAACTGTCAGTTAACTCCAATTCCAAGTGATCTGACCTCCTCTTCTGAAGTCTGTGAGCATCAGGTATGCATGCGGTAACCATACATACAAGCAGGCAAATAAGCAACACACACACACACACACACACACACACACACGGGCTAAGGAGGCATTCCTGGGGGTAAAGCTAGCTCTCTTGCTATGCAACCACAAGGGCTGCAGTCCAGATGCCTAGCACCCCTTAAATGCTGGGAGGACGCAGAAGCCTGCTTCTATGATCCTAGCTCTCAGGAGTCAGAGAAGAGACAGGGATCCCCCAGCAAACTAGCTAGCCAAACTAGCCTAATTAACAAGCTCAGGGTTCAAGTGAGAAAACTTTCCTCAATAGACAAATGATGAAGAGGGAGTGAAGAGGACAGCTGCCGTCAACCTCTGACCTCCATCTGCAAATGCCCAGGTAGACATAAGCACTGGGACCGAGTTCTGAAGACAGCTGGATCCTGGAGCTCACCGCCCCGCCAGCCCAGTCAAGTCAGTGAACTCCAGGTTCAGGGAGACTCTTACCTCAAAACTAAGGTGGTGGAGTGCGACCAACGAAGACATCTAACACTGTCTTCCAGCCTCCACTCCCCTGTGCACATGTATGTATTATGTGCCTGCACGCATACATCCACAAGAACATGTACACACACACCAAACTCAGAAACAACCCTGTACCACCAAATAGAGTTCTTTCAGAAAAACAGTACTTCAGGAAAATGATATTAAATGAAACACAGGCCTAAGAAAATGAAAAGCAAAGCACACAGTGATGTCACGGTCCATTTCCAGCTTCAGGCCCACCAGTAACAGCTGCACTACTGCACACTGGGAAACAGGCCTGGCAGAGTTCGGGTAGCTGAAGCACCCACCTTACCTGGGTGTCACTGTGGCATGGATCTTCTGGCATGTATTCACACAGAGCCAGCAACAGTCTGCCACGTGCACACACTTACAGTCTTCGGTAGTTTACAACTCCACCTTTTCTTTTTTTAATAGCAAGTATGCACCTTTGAAACGGCTTCCCTTATTGAGATCCACAGCACATGGCTTGCAGATCCAGGTAGCCACTGGCTGTGGTGGCACATGCCTTTAATCCCAGCACTTGGGAGGCAAAGTTCCAAGTCGTCCAGGGCTACAGAGGGAGGACCTGTCACAACCAACCAACCAACCAACCAACCAACCAACCAACCAACCAACCAACCAACCAACCAACAACAAAACCCGCAAATCAAACAAACCCAAACCAACTAGATCCAGGTAACTTACCTACTTGCCTCTTGCTATCATTTCTGAGTTGCTCGTTTTCTGGCCTGGGGACTTTGTGTACTTCAGCTACAGAAAGAGACATGCAAAATGACAGATCAATTTAGAAGATCTAACTAAAGACTTTTGTAAAGTTAAAATGGGAGAGATGACAAGACCTGCAATACAACACCCCCCACCACTCTGAATCTTCTTTGAAACACTCAACACTATTAAATGAAGTTCAGCTTAAACCTGCTAGCGCCATTCATATAAAGTAGCACTCTTGGTGAAATGAGGAGATGGAGAGTGATCAGTCAGTGCAGGAACAGAAACAGCTCAGCTCTACCTCGCCTGTGCTCTTGGTTGTCTATTGCTTTCTGGCTGGTAGGTGGCAAAGGCCTGGCTGGTACAGGGCTCCTTCTCCCAACAGGTGCTGGAGCAGGTAAGTGGGCCGAGGCGGTCTGTACTGCTTGTTCCATGGTTGGACTTTTTCTCAAAGGGTCTAACTGAGGGCTTGATCGACCTAAAATGTAACCAAAAGATTAAAACTACCCTACCCTGGTTGCCAAAACCATCTAGACCTTGTAAAAATAAGTCTAGAATTTTATTCTGCCAATTCAAATCCTTAGCATGAAACTGAATTAACTTATTAGAACAGTGCTTAAACCTGGTTATCTTTAGTGGGGTGGTTACTAAACTAATGAAAAACAAACAATAACCCCTCCAAGCCCCCAAACAAACAAACAAAACCCCAAAACCCCCAAAACAATACCCTGCAGCCACAACCCCACAGGGACACTACTGTTAAGACTTTATCCATGTTTTTACCCAGAATAGGAATATCAGCAAAGATAACGCTGTAGGCATGCCAAATGGAGGCTTTCCCATAGCCACCACAGAATTATACTTACACGTTCAGAATTTATTTTTTTTGAGACAGGGTTTCTCAGTGTAGCCAGGGCTGTCCTGGACTTACTTTGTAGACCAGACAGACCTTAAACTCACAGGGATACACCTGCCTCTGCCTCCCAGAGTGCTGGGATTACAGATTCTCAGATAGCTCATAGCTCAGGCTAGCCTTAAATTCCTGACCCTCTTGCCTCCATCACTCCAATGCTAGGATTCCAGGTGTTTACGTCCACATGAATGACTAAAGCATGAAGTTCTTACAAGAGTGTAAAGGATAATAAAACATGGCGGGTAGGTGGTTTTTAGAAGCCTTACATGTTTGGGTAATTAAATGTCATAATTAAAAAGCCAGCAAAAGGAATCCCTTCTGAAGTCCAGAGTAGTCACACCCCTCCCAGCCATCTGAGAGCTCTCGCTTATGAAATCCCACTTTTCCTTTAGGAGGTCAGAATGACATTAAATATGCCTATCATGCTTTTGGTTCCTGTAATGTTTGCTCTGAATTTCCAAAGAAACTTTTATTTCATGGTACTGTACCAAAATAGAGAATTTTACTTAAAAATTGCCTTCATTTTGTTTAACAAACCCCAGATATGCTTCTGTCTACATGTCTACCGGCTGCATCAACTGGAGAGGAGGGTGAAAGCTGTGGCTGTGCAGTACTCAGGACCCTGGGGACAATTCTCCAGGTACCCCAAGTATGGAATCACAGTGTCTACATATTTCCAGACATCAATGGCAAGTTACTTCAGTGAAAAGATTACCAGTGAAACACTGAAAACATACAGTTCTGTTAACAGAAACACTGTAAGTTTTCATTCTTTATGGTTATATTTTGGCTCACAAAAACATAATTAAGCATTGTTGGAGATAGGGAAGGGTAAGATGCTCAGACTGGCACTGAACATGTGGACTCAAATGATCCTGCTGCCTCAGCTTCCAATGTAGGTGCCTATGCAGCTGACAAGAGACCATAGACATATGTCACCATGCACTTTTTGTTCAAAGAGTTAAGTTTGTTTTCTTTTTTCTCCTCTTTAGACCAGGCCCTTGCTAAGCAGAAAAAGCTGGCTTTGAACCCCTAATATTCCTGCATCAGCCTTCCATATGTTGGAATTAGAGGTGTGATCACAGCAGTTTCAAGTGTTAAGACTGAGAAAAGCCTGTTGCTACAGTTCATTTTATGATATTCTACCAAATGACCTTTCAACTTTCTAGTTCATCGCTGCTGTTCTGAGAAGCAGGCCTGCGGCTCTGAAGCAGTGCAGGAGTCAACACAACGGACAGAGGGAGTGACTGGCTCATTGGCTGTATAGTAAATTTCCTTTTTCCTAACAACTTACTAATCATGGTGTCAATTCTGCTACAAATAAGGAAACGTGGTGCATATGAATATATGCACAAATAGAAATAACTTGAAATAATTTCAGTTAAATTAAACAACACCCTTGAGTGATGATCAAATTTTTGTTTCTTCGTTTATTTGAGACAGGGCTTCTCTGTATAGTCCTGGCTGTTCTAGAAGTAACTCTGTAGACCAGGCTGGCCTCAAACTCAGAGGTAGGCCTGGCCTGCCTTTGCCTCCTGAGCGCTGGGTTAGAGGTGTGTGTACACTACTGACCAGCTGCCATTTATGTTCTTACCACAGTGTTAAAAAAAATCTACTGTAGACTTGTGAAATTTAGAAACTCTACGATTTTCTGAGACGGTGTCTCTGTGCAGCCCTGGCTGAGCTGGAACTAACAGGACCACAAGCCTCCACAGCCACAGCGCTGGGTTGGAAGTGAGCGCCACCACTCTCGGCTTTAGTATTGTTGAAAGGGTTTAATCTCTATGCTTTCACCATGCACCCGGATGAGTGCTTGAGAAGGCCAGGAGGGCGTCAGATGCCCCTGGAGTGGACTTTCTGGTGGGGCTGAGCTGTTCTGTCTGATACGGCACTTTGAGGAACTGTCTGATGTGGTGCCTGCTGAGCCACCTGTCCAGCCCATGAAATGCAAACATTTTAGTTGGTGAAATTGAAAAGATTTCTTATGCTTTCTGTGCTGCAGCTTTATGTAAACCCATGTCAAAATTTAATAAAAATACTTCTGTTTTCAATACAAGGGAAGAAATCCAGCCTGTTTTTTGTTTTGTTTTTCTTTTCCTAAAACATCAGGCCCCAACGTCACTTACTGGAAATAACCAGCCTTTCTCCACTATAACTTAATCTACAAATCTCTTGTTCTGTTTCTGTGGGCTTATTAATTTATTTATTTATTTTTGAGACAGGGCTTCTCTGTGTAGCCTTGGCTGTCCTGAAACTCACTCTGTAGACCAGGCTGGCCTTGAATTCACAGAGATCTGCCTGCCTCTGCCTCCCAAGTGTTGGGATTAAAAGTGTGTGCCACCACTGCCTGGCAATTGTTATATTTCTTAAAATATTTTATACAAAATTTCTATTTCTCATTACCAACGGCTGTTTCTTTTATCTCTATTCTAGCATGTAGACTGTTTTAAGACAACTATTGACTTAAGAGTTTTTATGTGTTAGGAGTGTTTTGCCTATGTGTACGTAACTGCACATGTGTGCAGTGCCCTCAGAGGCCAGAAGAGGGCATGAGATTCTCTTGGAAATAAAGTTATATATAGTTGTGAGGCAGCATTGGGATGTTGGGAACTGAACCCAAGTCCTCTGCAAGAGGAGCACGTGTTTTTAAGAGAGCAGCAGTAAACAGGTATATATTTACATTAGTAAGAATTTCTGAATAACATTAAGTCTGATGTTGGCTACTGGTTAAGAAAGCTACCATTTACTAAGCAGTTGTATGGAAAACACTAAGTCAAGAGCACTGCATAGATTGTTCTGCCTGCATGTCTGCCTGCAGGCCAGAAGAGGGCACCAGATCTCACTACATGATTAAGAGCCACCAAGTGGTTGCTGGAAATTGAACTCAGACTTTTGAAGAACAGCCAGGGCGCTTCACCTTTGATCCATCTCTCTAGGCTTGTTTGTTTTTAAGACAGGGTGTGGTGGTGTGAATAGGCTCGACCCCCACAGATTCCTGTGTTTAAATACTTGGCCATAGGGAGTGGCACTATTAGGAGGAGTGGCCTCGTTAGCGTGAGTGTGGCCTTGAAGGAGGAAGTGTGTCACTGTGGGGGCAGGCTTTGAGGTTTTGCATGCTTAAGCTCCACCCCATGTGGCATAGTCTTTCTGCTGCCTGCAGCCTAGAATTTTGTGCTGGCGAGACGGCTCAGTGGATACTGAGTTACTGGCTCCTCCTCCAGAAGTCCTGAGTTCAATCCCAGCAACCACATAACGGCTAATAACTATCTACACTGGGGTCTGATGCCCTCTTCTGGTATGCAGGTGTAAATACAGATAGAGCACTCATACACAAAATAAATAAAATCTTAAAAAAGCCAAACAACAACAACCCCATGGAATTCTCAGCTCTTCCTTAGCGCCACATGAACTTGTATACCACGTCTCCCGCTATGACAATAGTGGAGTAAATCTCTGAAACTGTAAGCTAACCCAATCAAATGTGTTCCTTTAAGACTGCTGTGGTCACGGTGTTTCTTCACAGCAACGAAACCCTAAGACACAGGTTTCACTATGTAGCCCTGGGTGTCCTGGAATTCACAGAGATCTGCCTGCTTCTACCTCCAGACTGCCAGAATTAAAGGCTTGAAATGTCATACTCCGCAAAAGTTGAATTTTTACAGGAAATCTGTTGATCACAAGGAAAAATTCCATTTCATAATTCAGGAAATTAAGGCTTTTTTGTTCAGCAAAGACAGAGCTTAAACATAAAATATAGCAAAACAACAAAGACACAAATATACATTTATATTAGCCTAGAAAAGTCTGAAAATACATGTAACAAAATGTAAATATTGTCATTTACGAAAAACAAGATTGTGTTTTTTTTAAATTTTATGCTTCTATTTCCAAGTCATTTACAGAAAAGCCTTTAAAATGTTTAAAACTTTATGATACACATAGATATATAATTAACTTTTTATTTTTAAATTACGTTTCTGTGTTTGGGTATGTGTAAGTGCCCATGGGAACCAAAGATTATCATCTTAGATCCTGCTGGAGCTGGCAGCAGGGGCAGTTCTGAGCTGTCCGCTGTTGGTGCTGGAAAGCCAACTCAGATCCTCAGCAAGACTAAGTCCTTTTCATTGGGGCCGCCTCTCCAGCTCCACACTTACGAAGTCAACCAGCACATAGGACACCGGCTTCAATTACTCTAAGGCACAACAATAAAGCACACAGACTCTCCTTATTGGCACTGGCTTAGATTTTGGTATTCAGCAGCTTCTTCTTGCAAGTGTCTCACCCTCATGCAGTGAATCCACACTGCAGGACTGAACATAAAGCCAGAAGCCATCACACTGACTGTAGCAGTGGACACAGCAGATGGGACTGTGTGATTGAGGACCATCAGGTGGAGAACAGAATTTAAGCTTATTAAAGTATTAGTGTCTATGCGCTACAGCTTCTAATAGTTTAGATCTCAATTCTAACCTGAATTTTCAGAACCACAAGATGGTTCTTTTGTGGTGTTCTCAGAGACAGATGGTTCTACATCCTGGGGGGGGGGGGTGTTAGGTAAGACTCAACAGCATGCACACCAACAGTTTATTTCTCTGGATGGGCTATCAAACTAATCTAGCATAATTCAATCTTCAATAGTGAGTTTGGGACTAATCTGATCAACTCCTTAAACAAAAAATGCTCATCATTTCAATTTCAATGTATAAAAAGTTTAAAAAGCAAAAAAATAAAAATAAAAAATAAAAAAAGCAGAAACCATTCAGCAAAACATTTGTTATAATATAATAACCAGAACAAAACAAAAGAAAACAAAACAAAAAAACCTTGAACCAGCCAGGTAAGCTGGCACACACCTGTAATCCCAGCACTCAGAAGGCTAAGGCAGGAATATACGGAGGTAGAGGCTAGCCTAAGAAAAGCAGTGAAACCCTTGTCTCAAAAACAAAATTTAAAGAACCAAACACCAATGATACATGGTGTTTATAAACCTTGAGAATGCCAGTACTTGATGGACAGAATAGTTTACCTTGGGCTAGCTGTGGTTTGACAGATCTTGTATCCTGTGTGAAGGCAGAACCAACTGCACTGCTCTGGGATAAAGTACCACTATTTGATGCTTCTGTTCCGAAGGATGTCAAGGAGCTCCCAGCTTGAAAAGATTGAAAAAAGACCAGTATTTTATTGATGGTCTGGGTATCCACCCTGTACTTATAAAATTAATAGTCCTGAAAATGATACAAAACAATTTGGGAAATCTACAGTAATGTATGGTCAAAAAATGGCACTCTGTAGTCCTATACCCTTTAAGCAAACAGGTTTTGGAACACATAAAAGAAATTGCAAAAAGAGGGACACAATCAAATGGTGAATAGTATAACAATACATTAGACAGCAATCTTAAATTCAACTACTGTAACATCTATACCAACAGGTGAGTCAGCAGATCCTTTGGTTAGAGTTTTCCACCATTTAAGGCAGTAGACTGTATTGAGAGTTTTGGTTTCTTTAAAAACTCAGTTATGTTATGTAAACATGTTTTTTGTTTTAAGCCCGGGTGTGGCATATGGGGCTGCTTCAGACTGTCCACAGTAGCAGATTATTTGCCTCATGTGTGCTCTGAGACACGTATAATCTTTGCCAGCTGCAGATAGTTTAATTTTGGGGAGTCTGGGAATAAATGGAGCCCAGGGAGGGACTGTGTGCTCAGAGGAAGAAGGCAGCTGCTCCCCCATGCTGCTCCTAGCTGCTGCTGCTGTCGTTTGACAAGAAGTTGGAAATATCCTGAGGAGATGAAGATTGGGCTTGCTCCAAGGAACCCAACAACCCTAACCAGCAAGAAGCAGCCTAAAGGGACGATGTCCCCTTGCCCCTATAAACTTCTTTCTCTACCTGGTGTTGAGCTGTTGGAAAGGATTGGGGTGAAAAAGGGAGGTAGAGTATAAGAACCCAAATAAAACAGCTAAAAAAGAATACGCCAACAGCAAACAACAGACTCTACCTGCAAAGCTTCCCATTCTGAAGGAGCTGTGGTAAGAAGAGTAGAAGGTACAGAGTTTGCTGCTACCGAATTGACACTCCACCAGGCAGCAGCAAGGTGGTGAGGGCACATGCCCTCAAAGTAGCTTATGTTCACCTTGCCCAAGAGCAAGCTACATCCTGCCCAAAGCAGCTACAGAAGAGCAGAAATTATAACAAAAATGATTAAAAAACCCCAGTTCTCTGCTATACTTGTCACCAATCTTCTCTAATTCGTGCAGTGTAATGAGTATAGTTGATCCTTTAAAAAGGCACTCTCTCAATACTCTATCTAGGAAGGTTGTTCCTGTATTTGAACAATCCCTATTTCATCTCTCATTTGTATACCACTCTATGATAGCAGTCAGAACAAGCTCTTACAAAATAAAAATATAATCACCTCATTATAGTGTTTGGGACTCTCTAATAGTTCCCACTGTCCCAAATCACTACCTCCATTTATAAAGGCCTGGTTACCAACTGGGCGTGGTAGCAGACGTCTTTAATCCCAGCACACAGGGAGGCAGAGGCAGGTGGATCTCTGTGAGTTCGAGGCCAGCCTGGTCTACAAAGTGAGTCGAGGATAGCCAGAGAAACCCTGTCTGGAAGAACAAAACAAAAGCCCTGGCCACCTGCCCCTCTTCTCACATCACTTTGTATATGTGAACCTATGAAGTGCAGGCTACCCTTTGCTCTTCCACTGCAATCTGTTCATTTACAGGGCAGTCTGCTCCAGCTTTTCCAACTACTTCTAACCACTGCAGCCACGGTACTGCCTCCTCCTAATGTGAAGAATTCTACTTTTCAAATCCCCCGAAAACGGACCATCAGAATGTAGCAGGGCCTCACACACCGAAGCACTCACCCTCCCTGGCACATCCCAGTCAGCTCTGGAAGACCAAACATCACCCCCACAAATCCTGGGAATGTAGTGAGCATTTTTAAAGAGCCTGCTCGTGCTCTTGGGCAAGGTGAACATAAGCTACTTTAAGGGCGTGTGCCCTCACCACCTTGCTGCTGCCTGGTGGAGTGCCTGGTAGCAGCAAACTCTGTACCTTCTACTCTTCTCACCACACCTCCTGCTCCTTGACTCAGTTCTGCTACTGATTGCATGTCTGCAACCTTCTCCAAACAATCTATTATCAATACTATTATTAGTGACAATGTCTTGCTGCGTAGGCCAGGCTAGCCTTCGTCACTCAGCTTTCCAGGTACTGGGCTAAGAGGCACAAGCCACAACTGCCTCCCAGATCACTTTTTCTCCACGGCTTAAAAAGGGTGAATCTAGTCTGTGTTCTCCATGGAGACACTCAGCTGCTACAGCACTGTTAAAATGGTGATTATTTCCACTGAGCTGCACCGGCACCTTCCTGGTAAAGTCAGTATTTGGTTGGTCTTCTTCTAGTCTCTATTTTTACTTACCCATACTTGTCTATTTTTATGCCAATAATCCACAGCTCTAAATATTCTTTCTATCTTTGTAAGTCCTAAAATTGGGTGGTATAGACCTCAAACCTTTAAAAACACCAATGGGACTTTGACTTGGCCCTGAGGAGAGCGCTGTCACCTGAAATGTTTGACTTGTAATCCACAAGCATGGATTAGCTGTTTCCGTGTAGCTTTGGTCTCTTAGCAGTTCTGTAGTTCTCTGAACAGAACCTTACCTCAACTTCAGCATTCATGCTGTCTCAGCACCCTGGACTCTTCCCACAACATACCAATACAGCCCTATTTTCAGATGCCCAAAACTGACTCCTGGCCCTTCACTGTTAAATGTCCCGTAAAGCACACGGGTAGTTTGGTCCATCTCCAGTGAGAAGAACCAGCACAGAAGTTCTAAGGCATCTTTCATCCCTGGGTCCAGGGTGAATTCTTGGCACTACTACTGTAAGCAGTATTGTGTTACATATTTCAATACCCCATTGAGATCAGGCACCAGGCAAATGTGTTCTGCACGTGGTCTTTGTGATCTCATCTTTGATCTGTTACTGACCAACTAGTCAGCACCATTTCAAGTTATTTATTCATTCAAATTATCTTTATTAATTCCAAATTCATTTCTTTTGGCTTGAGAAGATACCATATATAATTTAATGTAACTTGTCCATAACCCCTGATAGGATCAACAGTTGCAGAGAACCAACATTCTCCAAAAGGCAAGCACACATTTAGCATTTATTTCCTTATTTTTTTTGAGAGAGCGTCTCATCATGCGGTTCTGGCTGTCCTGGAACTCACTATGTAGACCAGGCTGGACTTGATGTCACAAATACTCACCTGCCTCTACCTTCCAGATGCTAGCATCAAAGGTGTGTGCCACCATGTCCAGCCACTATTTAGGACTGTTATACAATTCTAAGTAACTGACCACTCTATCAATATGAATACTCTGACAGCAGCTGTGACCTTTATGTGCTTTGTTTAGTATATGTGACAGTTCTTTTTCACTGTCTTTTTTCTATTCTAAGTAATTAAAAATTCATCTCTGTAGGGGACTGGAGATGGCTCAGCAGTTGAGAAGAGCAGATATTACTCTTGTAGAGGACCTGAATTCAGCCCCCAGCCCCCATGTCAGGTGGCTCACAACTGTCTGTAGCTCCAGTTCCAAGGGATTCAATGTAATTTTTTGAACACCTCCCCTTCCAAATAGAACAATTCTTTAAAATATTTCTATTAACACTGGGGACTTAAGAGAATCATCAGACAGCTGGTTAATTAACCAACTAAAATGGAAGCATCTGCCTATAACAGTACTGAACTTCGGCATACTACGGCATACCAGCGAACCATCTTAAATTAGTTCTGCTGAACTCATCAACTGGGGAAACAATGGAAGGAATCCAATTGTGCCCACGTTCTTTATTTTAACCTTTGCCGTACAGAATAAGTAGTAAGGCTCTGGGGGTGTAGCGTAATTATCTACTGCTTGTCCTACAAGGATGAACCTGGTTAAAGGCAGGGGTGCTGGTTAGTTTACGACTCCAGGTCTAGTCCCTTATCTGCCCTAGCAATACACTCCTACCTCAGTAACAATGTCTGCTCTTCAGTAACAATGGGCAAGCTTTTTTATGCTTTATTTATCGTGGGATACTTAATTTTTTTTTTAAGATCTACAAATTAAGGTCAGTAATTCTTCATTTCTGTATGAACAGTCCTGCAAGAATGGTTTCAGCATCAGCTTACAAAGACAACGCTGAAAGAAAAAGTCTACCTAGTACATTACATTTTTAGTGTATCCAGTTCCTCATGATTTGCCAAAAGCATGTTCTGAGTTTCTGCCAAATTGATAGTAAAGAAAAGGTATCTTAGCATGATTTATTTATTTATTTATTCCTATTTATCACAAGCTAGCCTCAAATATTTCACGTTTGTATCTTCTACCTCAGGGTTAGAGAGAACAGCAGTAAGAGCAGTTACTGATCATGCAGAGGCCCTGGGTTTGGTTCCCAGCACCCACGGTCCCAGGTCATTGTGATGCTTCTCATGATGCCACGGGCTCCTACATACATATGCTGTACATAAATGTACTCAGCCAGGCAGAAACACACATACACACAATAAATGAATTAATTTAAAAATCAATCAATAACTATTTAGACATTCTGCCTCTACCTCAGTGCTGGAAAGACAAGTAGGCACCATCATACCCTGTTATTGTGGTGCTAGCACCAGACTCAGGCCTCCTGCATGCTAGGCCAGCACTCTACTGAGTTGTACTGTGCTCTGTACTTTTTTTTTTTAATAGATGTTTATGGAACCTTGTATTTATGGTTTTTTTTTTTTTT
>REGO01000034.1:3142327-3162022 GCA_010120015.1 Rhombomys opimus
TTTTTTTTAATGGGTATTTATGGGTTTTTGGTTTTTTGTTCTGTTTTGAGATAGGGTTTCTCTGTGTTGCTCCAATTGTCCTAGAATTGGCTTTGGACACCAGGTTGGCCTTGAACTTAGAAATCTGCCCACTGAGATTAAAGGTGTGTGCCTGGCTTGTATGTTTTTATTTAAAATATATGTATGTATGTATGTATGTATGAATGTGTCATTTGTACATATGTATGCTAATGTGTATAATAAAAGTCAGAGGTCAATATCAGATGTCTGCCTTAGCTGCTCATCTTCTTTTTGAGATAGGGTCTTCTCACTAAATCTGGAGTTCAGCAATTCATCTAGACTTGTTGGCCAGCAAGCTCCAGGGATTCATTCTCATCTGCCCCTGGACTCTACCCTCTCAACAGCTGTGGTTGGTGCTTATGTAAGTCATGGGGATCTGAGCTTAGGTTCCTATTGGCTAAGCCACCTCTCCAGCCCTGGGCATTTGTGTTTCCTGTAGTGAATTTCAAACTCTTAATTAACAGTGCTGAACTGCTGATCTTCTCCACTATTTCTAGAGGCTTTCATTACAGGAAGAAATTAAATAATGTAATATGGTAGAATCAATGACAAATAAAACTTTCATGATTCTCCCTCGACGTTGGACAACAGTAAGATGCAGCTCTTGGTCAGTCATGTGATCTGAGGAGCAAACCTCCGCCATTCTACCAAGTGCTGGGAGTCAGGCCAGCTGGTTCTTTTTATAAGATATTCCAGATTTCCACAAATGCTGCCTGTATTCATACATGAGATTCTGCACTTCATGAAAAGTGGGTTTTGGGCTGGCCTAGTTTTTCTGTTTTTGTTTTTAATTGTGGACCAATGTGTTCTCTGAGCTAACATGTTTGGTGGGCTAAGTGAATTAAATGCTTATTTGTTTGCTTCTTCATTTCTTAAATGTGTAGGTGCATGTGCCTGCGAGCATGTTCATGTATGTACGCAAGAATCCTAGGAGACCAGAAGAGAGCACTGAGTCGCCTGAACTGGAGTCACAGACAGTGGTGAGCCATGGAGTGCTGGGCATGGAACCCGGGTCTTCTGCAGAGCAGTAAGTGCTCTACCTGCCAAGTCATCTCCCCAGCTTCTTAGGTGAATTCTGACGCGTTACAGCACATGCTAAACAGTGTAAGCTTCTTTTTTGAGACAGGGTCCCATATATTTCAGGCTAGCCATAAACTTGCTATGACCTTGATCCTCCTGCCTCCATTTCCCAAGTGCTAGGATTAGAGACATGTTGCCTAGTTTACAACGTAAGTACTTATAATATCATAAAACAAAGAGCAAATGACATTTCCAAAATTTCTGCCAGGTTTTCTATACCTTTGTGGTCAAGAAACTGAGACTTAAAAAGAGAAAGAAAAATGAAAAAAATAACACCACCTACCAACACCAACGGCACCAAACTGCTGCCCAACTAATGTACTTGGGCTGAACTGACTGTATGCTGGCATCCTGCCAAAAGGTCCATAGGAACCCACTGACTGGAATGAAGAAGAAGATGAACCTAGTGAAGACTGAGAGAAAACCGCAGGTTAGTCTAAACTGAAAGTAGCACGCATATAACAAAGACTCAGAGTTTTCTAAGCTTTTGAAAATGTGCGAAGTTTAAAACTGTCAAGACAAAAAAAAGCAACTACAATGTCTTATAGCATACACTTAATATTACAAGAGTTAACAACCTTACTTCAGTATCTGTCTACTTGTGAGCTGCCACGTAGGTGGTGGGAATACTGAACTCCAGGTCTTTGCAAGAGCAGTGAGTGTTCTTAACCACTGGGCTAACTCTCCACACCCCTGTATGTTTACCCGTACAGTCATATTTAATGCTATTTACAAATACCTTTTCTATGATAAAGTCCTCCTCTGAGTTTAGTTTTGTAACAGACTTAAAATATAAATAGTGATTCTAGTTCATAAAGAAACTGCTTATAGAAAAATCACTTACTGGGTGTAGAGGCACAAGCCTTTAATCCCAGCACTAAGAAGGCAGAGGCAGGAGGATCTCTGTGAGTTTGAGGCCAGCCTAGACTACACAGTGACTTCCACGACAGGCAGCAATACGTAACAGAGAGACCTAGTCTCAAAACAAAAACAAACAAACAAAAAAACATTACAGTAATTCAGTAATAAAGGGTTTTAGTCTTGTATCATTTATAATTTTCCTTTATGTTTACGTGCATTCATTCGTTCAGTGTGTATTGTTTATGCATTCATGTATAGGTCAGAGGAAAACTTGCCAGAGGCAGTCTTCTTCTTCCATTTTGTGGGTTCTGAGGCCTGAACTCGGGTTAACAGGCTTGGTTCCAAATGCCTTTACTCAGTGGGCCATCTCTCCAGACCCTTCTTGTTTCAATTACCTCAGGGCCACTGCTGATTTCATAGAAAGGGACGCAGAAACAAACATCCTGAAGTTGTTTATATTTTAAGATCGCTAGTTAGGTCGAGGAACATTTTACAGTCAGCTGTAATGTGATGGTTATCTAGTCAACTTGCTTGTTGAATTGAGATGCACTTAGGAGATGAGTACTTCCACAGATCATACTTTGGGTATCTGTGAAAGCTTTCTCCAGAGATGAGTGATTAAGGGAAGAAAACTGTCCTGAATGTGGGTGCCACTGACAGGCTTTAAATCCAGACGGAACAAAAGGGAATGAAGGAGGGCTGCCCTCTACTACTGACATGCTTTCCCCGCTTCTTGGCTACAAGAGCAGCCTCAGCCATATAACCCTGTTGCCATGACAGGGTGCCTTCCCTCAGACCCCAAACAACAGAGCTAACTAAAAGTTCTGAAATTGTAAGCCAAGATAAAACCTTTCCTCCTATTAAGGCATCTTTCTGGGTAATGCATTTACCTTAGCTTACTAAATATATATACATATATACACTGTAATACATACATATTGTTAAATGTTATAAAATATTCTATAATACAAATATGGATTGTACTGAAGACTACAGGGATATAAACTAATTTATAGCAAGCTCTATCTCTTCTGCCTTGCTCATCCTGGGGATAGAACTCAGATCATCAGGTTTGGCGCCTCGCATGCACCTTTTGCTTACTAAGCTTTCTTAGTTCAGACCTCACCGTTTGTCCTCTGCTAAGGGCACACACCAGGTCTTTGATATATATGATTGCATGAGTGAAGCTTATGGCTGAAAGAAGTCACGCCGTACCATTTATGCTTGCCTACGTTTTCTGTTTCCACAAAGATGACTACTCAAAGTACCTGGTAACTGAATGATGTATGTACAAGACACTAAACAAGGGGCTGGAGAGACGGCTCAGAGGTTAAGAGCACTGGCTGCTCTTCCAAAGGCCCTCAGCTCAATTCCCAGCAACCACATGGTGGCTCACAACCATCTATGGTGAGATCTGGTGCCCTCTTCTGGCCTACAGAAGAACACGCAGATAGAATACTGTAGAAATAATAAATAAATCTTTGAAAAAAAATTAAACAAAACAAAACACATAAACAAGGTAACAGCAGCACTGGTGTGGGAACTACCCCTAGTGCAGTCTTGTCTCTTCTTTCTCGGCCTAAAGACTCGTGTTTTCTTAGGGTTACTTCAGACTTTGTTGGCCAAAATAAAAATTAAAACCTAGGCAAAGATCTAGTTTTTGCTGCAAGGATTAAAGTTCCTATTTCTTATCAAAAAACTATTATAATTAATAAATGTACTTTTTTTTTGAGACAGATTTCTCTGTGCAGCCCTGGCTGTCCTAGACTCTGTGGACCAGGCTGGCCTTGCACTCACAGAGATCCGCCTGCCTCTACCTCCCCGAGTGCTGGGATTAAAAGTGTGAGCCACCATGCTATCAAAAATCATTTCATATTTTTTCCTTCTCTCTCTCTCTGGAGCTCTGGTACTGGAGATTAGACCCGGGAGTTTGCTAGGCAAGAACTCTACTGAGCCATGTTCTTTGCCTCCTTTCACTTTCATAGGTTAAGCAGATATTTTTCTTTAATAGTCAGAAAAAAGATCTTAGGAAAGATATACACACACTTTCCCATATATGACTTGTTGGAAAACCAACAAGCACATTTGAAATAAGATTTATGATAGGAAAAAAGATTACAAATAAAATGAATTCAGGAGAAAACCCATGAGGGACTACAATCCCTCTCTCCTGTTTTTCCCCACTTCTGCTTGCTTATTTCGGTTTCTAGGTAAGCTCTGTAGCCCAGTCTGGTCTCAAGCTCAGTATGTAGTGGAGAAAAGCCTCACTAAAAAGCCTCACATCTCTCGATGTGCTCACCTCTGCAGTGCTGGGCCTGCACGTACGGGCAACCCTTGCTCAGAGGTTGCATCTATCTTTAATAAAATATGCAATGATTCAAGCCTAAGAATACCTAAGCTAACTAGTCTGCCATGAGGTGGCTTGGGCAGGGGAGAGATATTCTTCCCGGCCTTCACCACTGCGCCAGGCCAGATGGTGGGAGAGCTGACCCTGCACCTTGCCTGGGCAGCACAGAAGAGCTGACCCTGGCAGTGAAGGCACAAGTGACCCAGCCCTGAGAGAGCAAGAGAGCTGGTCCCACCTTGATGGCAGCAGCACTGGGCGAACTAGATGGCGCAGTGCTGGAGAGCTTGCCCTGGTGGGGGCGCAGAAGAGCTGGCGGGCTGACCAACTCAGCTACCACCAGGCCCAGATTCAGGGCTTTGCGTTGGTCCACCCAAACATCTACCCTATCTACGAACTGCTTGAATGACTGAAGGGGCTGGTCTGCAGATTCAAAGCTTCACTTATCTACTAAGCCATCTCTCCTTCCGGTCATTATTTTTTTTATTCTATCTTATTTTCTTTTCTTTGGGGAGGGAAGTTTACAAGGGCAGAGAGATGATACAAAGGAATGAAAGATGAGTAGGATTGGGATGCATCATGTGAAATTCATAAAGAGTTAATAAAAAGTTAAAAAGAATACTTCAGCTAATCTTTACCTTGCAACTTTAAGAAATTTAAGTTAAAACTCTTCTATGCTTGTGGTTTCTCACTATGTAGCATTGCATACTGGAAAGTGCATACTGGAATTTAGCACCACCTACTTTTAACCTAGTTATTTTATCCCAGAGTAGCTACAATCACCCTGGTTTGTAATATGAACCATTATCTGCATAGTGTAGAGGCATGGGTTTTGATTTCTGGAGTCTTACTACCTGGATCATTTCAAATTATGGTTCCTTTTCATTATTCCTCACTTAAAATTATTTAAAACAAAACCAAAATAAAGCAAAACAAAATTCTGAATATAAAGCTGAAAAAGTACCATGAGGACCAACTTTATTTTTTTATTTTTCGAGACAAGGTTTCTTTGTGTAGCTTTGGCTGTCCTGGACTCACTTTGTAGACCAGGCTGGCCTTGAACTCAGAGATCCGCCTGCCTCTGCCTCCCAGAGTGCTGGGAATTACAGGTGTTCAAGGACCAACTTTTATGTGCAACTTATGTGTTTTATATTCAAAGAGTCTTATGTAATTAATTTTCTGTAAGTATTAGCCATTATAATAATGCAGTAGTGTTGAAAATAGAAAATACTGTAAAATTTATTTAAACTCTTCAGCTATTTATTTTATCAGTTTCATTTCTCTCTCTCTCTCTCTCTCTTTTGGTTTTTATAGACAGGGTTTCTCTGTTTAACAAAGCTGTCCTGGACTTGGTTTTGTAGACCAGGATGGCCTTGAACTCACAGTGATCCGCCTAGCCTGCCTCTGCCTCCAGATTGCTGGATTTAAAGGCGTGTGCCACCACGCCTGGCCTATCAGTTTCAACTTATGATCCCAAAAGCAACTTATAGAAGAACATTATCCAAGTAATTGTACATATCCAAGTAACTTCTAACTAGTAAGCTACATGAATGTTTTGAAAAGGAAAAAGCCAAGGCTAATGAGGCATAACTGTACCTCTCAAAGGCAATTTACTATCAGTTACCTGAACAATAGCTGGGTCTTGAGGCAAGGAACATTGTGGTTTTGGTGGCTCACAAACAGTGAGGTCTTTGATATCACTCCCCCGGAATATAATATATTCAAAGACTTCATCTCGAGGCGGAATTGGACGATCAGTTGGTCTGTCTTCTGTACCGAAGGATCGAACTGGTAAGAAAATAGAGGACATGAGACATATGTTTGCTACTCACTATATTTAGATAGGGCCTAAGGATTCTGTTACAAACACCAAGCATCAGTTCTCAAATATCATTCATGAAGTATTTACTACTCTACAGTCAGATAGTTTTTAAAGATTTATTTATTTATGTATATGCGTGTTCTACGGCATGTATGCCTACAGGACAGAAGAAGGCATTAGATCCCATTAGAGGTGGCTGTGAGCCACCATGCGGTTGCTGGGAATTGAACTCAGGACCCCTGGAAGACAGCCTTTCAACCACTGTGCCCTCTTTCCAGCCCCTACTCAAATATTTTTAAAAAAGGAAAATAAAACACATTTTGCTTAAACAGTATATTCCACTTAAAAGCCCAGTGTCATGAGGCTGTGTTTTCACAATTTTACTTCTATCTTTGGTGGTTGTTTGTGGTAAGGTGTGAAAATGTCTCCCCCCCCACTGCTATTTTATTTTTAGTGTTTAGCAAAATAAAAATATGACAACTTACATCCTACTCTTGGTTGGGAAGGGTGGCAACAAACAATTTTTCCAGTATACAAAATCCAAAGTTTAAGTTTTGGGGCAAGAAAGGCCAGTGAAGGTAACATTTCCCTTGGTGAACAGTAACTCTTTCAGAAGCCGAGTTTCCATGGGCAAGATTAAAATGCCCATCACCTAAAATAGCCACAGTATAGTAACTCTCAGTATTTAACACCAAAGATGGAATTAATCAGAGTTAAACTGTGGCTTACACGCAGTCGAGTAAGCTGGGTCTAAATGAAGAACTCCACTGCATTTGTTTCTGAGCAGTGTTCAGAACCTGCATTTTAAGCCACTCCCCGAGTCTCTTACCCTAGGTTCATGATTTCTATCTTAGGAAACTACGGAAACTGTCAGTGTCCATGTGCCACTCCAAATAAGAAGGCTTGAAAGATCACATGCTCTTGCTCATGGCAAGAGTGTATGAGAGGAGGCCAGAGATGGATCAGCAGTTAGTTTTTCATAACACAGATCCGGAGCTAGAGTGAATGCTATTTCAGTTTGATAATGTCTTACTTTCTGATTCTAAAAATTTCTACTTATGAGGAAGTTTCAAGAATCATTAAGTTTTGACAAAATAAATAAATAAATAAATAAATAAATAAAACCAGCAAAAAAAAAAAAAAAATCATTAAGTTTGTAGCCTCCTTTAAAGTGTAAAGAAATGAAAGTCAAAGGGAAGCTAAAAACAAAGAAAGACCCCAAACCAAGCCCAACAAAACAAAAAACCCACAAACAAAATAAACCCCTAAAACAAGCACCAGCTCGCACCTACAGAATTCCAGCACCGAGGCAGAAAGGACTGCCCACAAGTTCCAGGTTGGTCAGGATTACATAGTAAGAGCCTGTCTGGGAACACCGAAAGAAGCAGGCCTGGCAGCATACTCTATAGCCCTGTAACCTATGTTCAGGGGGCAGCCTTCGATACACAGAGAAGGAGAATTAGTCTCAGAAAGGACGAGCATTTGGGTAAACTGAAAACAACAAGGGTAGAATGCCCACCCTTCCTCCAAAGAAAACCTCACTAGCAAACCCAAGTGAGTAGATGGAGAAAACAATACAGAAGGCTTTAGCAGAGCAGCACTCCCCCAACCATCCCTTCACGGCCAAATGGCATGCCAGCAGGTGGGAACCAAGGTGCATGTCCTCCTCCACAAGTATATAAAGGTAAAAAGTTTATACTTTGACCTTTTAAGAAAAGATGTGCGTTATTTTAAATCACGTGTTTGTGTGTGTCCGTGCAGAAGGATGTACATGTGAGCACAGATGCCCTTGGAGGAGAGCAAGGGCATGATGCCCTGGAGATGGAGTTACAGGTGGGAGGAGCTACTTGAGGTGTGCAGACACCAAACTTGGGTCCTCTGGAAAAGCAGTACTTGCTTTTAACCACTGGGCTATCTCTCCAGACACCACTTTGACCTTTTTATACAGAAGGATGAAGAACAGAAAGCAGAACAAAGAAAATCACAGCTAAAACCAATCTCAATCCATCTTCATAACCACCATAATGAATAATAACCCATGTCTCAAAGTTGTCACTAGCTTGTTCTGAAGTAGAGCGGGTATGTCAAAGGCCCTGCTGCAGAAAGCTCAGTTAGGCCTCCTTTAAGCCTGTATCCAGGTGAGTCAACAGTAAATCACAAAAACAAAAACAAAGCAACAACAAAACCCCAACTTTCCTTATTTATGAAGGCAACGCACACTGAGAATATGTTCGTTCTCCTTTCTTCCTTCCCTCCCTCTTTTTGTTTTTCAAGACAGAGTTTCTCTGTGTAGCCTCAACTGTCCTGGTTATAGACCTGGCTGGCCTCTAACGCAGAGATCTGCCTAACTGCCTCCCAGATGCTGGGATTACAGGTGTGAGCCACCATGCTGGGCTCATTCTGAAGGTATGTGTATGTGTGTGTGTGGGGGGGGGAAGAATGTAGCAGACAGATAACTGAGCTGATTCTGTTAAAGTTAAAAATTTCTAGAGTGGCCGGGTGTGGTGGCACAGGCCTTTAATCTCAGCATTCAGGGAGGCAGAGACAGGTGAATCTCCCTGTGGGTTCAGGGCAGCCTGACCTACAAATCCAGGACAGCCAGGGCTACTGAGAGAAACCCTGTCTCAAAAGCCGAAAAAACCAAAATGTTCTAGAGCAACAGCATTGAAATGTTAAAACCCAAAACACTTGAGGCTTCATGTGGTGATAAAACAATACTAATGTTCTGGTCTGTTTGTTTCAAGTACTTTCCAGTTAAGACAGACCTCAAAACACTTCTGCAGAGCCCAGGCTAGCTAGAGGAAACTGATATAAGCACATCTGAGAATAAAAATATCCCTAATGTTATCTTCAGACTGTGTGTGAGGTTACCCCAGCACCTGGGAGGCTGAGGCAAGAGGATTCTAAAATTGAGGCCAGTGGGGGTTGCACAGTGAGACCATGCTTCAAAAGGCTCCCTCCATTGTCATTCTACCATCTTTAAATAAACACTTGCCAAAATCTGAACCATATATTTTCCAATCAGGCAAAATTTTTCAGAAAAAGTACCTTTCATGCGATCAACAAATAGCTTGTATACTGTGTACAAAGATGCTGGTAGCGAAAAAGAGAAAGCTCGATAAGCACAAAACTAGGCTTAATCTTACATTTCCTCTTCTCCAACCTCTTAAACAGGCAACCGATCTCAGCAGTGCAGCTCCCCCTCAGACAATCAGGTTTTACAATATGCTGTCAGCATGAACTAGTTAGATTCTAGTTAGTCACATTATTGGTGAACATTTTTTTTTTGGTTTCCAGAGACAGGGTTTCTCTGTGTCTCCTTCGCTGTTATGGGCTGGCTTTGTAGACCAGGCTGACCTCAAACTCCCAGAGAGCAGCCTGCCTCTGCCTCCCTGAGTGCTGGGATTAAAGGTGTGCACCACCATGCCCGCCCGGCTTTGATGAGCACTTTCTATAGCATACCAGGAAAAACCTGTTACCTTGCCATCAGATGATAAATGAAGATGTGGCCACAAAAGCCAAGAGCACTGGGTAAGCTGGAACTTTAGCCTTGCACAGCTGTGGACTCCCTTATGGATGAGGACAAATCAAAATGAACAGAGCATGAAAATATGCCAGAAGGAAACCCAGACAAGCCGTGGTTTACAATAACTTAATATGGAGCACTATCGGGGTTTAATCTTTTCCACACCCAATTTGGGAATAAAACAGGTACCACAACATGTGCTAATTTAACTATTCCACACAGCGACTGTACTGTAGGTGGCTGTTCCTCTCATAAAGAATGACAAGAATGAGAAAAATGAGGATTAAATGAAATCACATGAAGATCAAAGAGCTGCTTTGAGTGCAAAATCTGAAATGAGATTCCAAGATGATTCCAGGGTACGGGGGCAGACTGAACTCCCTGGGGCATGAATGCTCTGAAATGAAAAAAGGGATAAGCAAAGTAATGAACTCAGTAGAGGCAGATGGAATTCTCTGAGTTCAAGGATAAACTGGATTATGCAGCTGAGTTCCCAGCTGGCCAGAACAACATAAAGGAAAAATATTTAAAACTAAGTGTATAAAGCAGAGATCTACAACAAAAAGCAACAACCAAAAAAGCAAACATTTTCCTGGGCTAAAGAAAGGCTAGCTTCCTTGAATCAACATGGATATGCAGCACAAAGTCCCCACAACAGCTCAAACAGAAGTTGCCAGAAAGCTCACCAGAACAAACACAAAGTGTGAGACAGCGGCCACCACTGGCTGGACTCCAGCTGGTGGTGATGGATCTCCGGTGCTGGGGTGACAGGGACGACTATCATGCCTAGCTAAGTAAGATGCTCTCTACATAGAAACAACAACAAAAACAGAATGCTACCAAACTTCTTCTGTAAAAAAGAAAATGGCAGAAAAAACTACAGAACAGTATTTTAAAAGTATACAGGAATACAGGAGTGGGGAGTAGTTAAGAGAGATGGCTCGGCAGTTCGTTCTTAGCTAACTTCTGTGCGGCCTTAATCCCAGCACTGGGGAGGGGGTGGGACAAGGAGGGAGACACACATACAAGAACGGTAAGACATAGGCAGACATACTTCTGAGTCTACAGAAAATTCCTTCCACTCCTTTTTCGGAAATTTCCAGCTAAACAGATTCATGTCGACTCATGAAATGTTGCCCATGAATTAATATTGCTAATAAAGCATTTTAAGGGACTCTAAGAATATAAGCAATGTCATAAAAACATGTAACTATAATCACCAACTATATAAGCCTGAAAAAGGAGGCAAGAAAGAAAAGTAAAAAAACAAAACAAAACAAAACATGTTAATGCTTTATCTTGGGCATAGAGAAGATAGGCCTCCCTCAACTGTGTCTTGGAAAACTTCTAAAATCTATGAACTTTCTTTTTGAATATTATACATATGACAAGATTCATTTATAATTGCAGAGGACCAAGGATTCTCTGAAATCCACCCATGACCTCCATGTTGAGAATCCGTTAGATAGGGCTGGAAAAGTAGCTCAGTGGTTAAGAGCACTTGTGGCTCTTGTAGAGGACCTGGGTTCCTAGCACATGTGACTCATGACCATCTGTAACTCCAGTTTCAGAGGACCCAACACAATCTGACTTAGCACCAGGCACACATGTGATACACACACCCATAAAAACTGACAACAAGCTGGCTACTCCAGTGTAATTATTTGAAACACAGCAGGGTACTTCTTGGCTTTTCCTATCATCTACTTAGCTTACAGGTCCAATTCTACTAAGAACTTGCTCTTTAGATGTACTTACTGTGGAGGCTGTTTGGCCTCCAGAATTTTGTTACTATTATCTCTTTTCTAAATCTACTTGGTCTTTTGCCGTCTTAAAAGAGTTCCTCTTGTGCATTTTTTGATAGAAATTAACGGGAAAGAAATTTTAAAAGAATGTCTAATTTGCTGTCCCTCCCCCAGCAGTCTACATTTAACCTTGACTGTTGATTTTTTTTTTTTTTTTTTTTTTTTAAAGACAGAATCTCTCTATGCAGTCCTAGAAGTTGCCGTGTGACCAGGCTGGCCTCATATAAATCTGCCTGCCTCTGCCTCCCCAGTGCTGGGATTAAAGGCGTTCACCACACCTGGCCTAATACTGACTTTGTGAACTGCTTTTAGTATGCACTCTTTCTTGTGGTTCGTACTGTATTTTAATCTCCCCAAAGACACAACTAAGAAAAACAGAAGGAAAATTAGAGAAGAAAACAATATCGAGCACAGAAATGATCAACATGCCTGAATAGAAGGGTGGAGATATGGTTTGTCATTACAACCAGCAGGCATGTTGTGTGTGCATACACATGTGCTACACACTGCATGAAGTCAGAGGAAAACCCGCAGGAGCAGGCTCTCTCCTTCCCTCATGCGGATCCCAGGTTACAGGCATTGGATTCAGTCATCACATCAGGCTTTCCAGCGGACCCTTTAAGCACTGACTCACCTTGCTGGCTCTATTATCTGTCTTTATGCTGACACATAAGAACACAGAAATTGTACATATCAGTGTGATGTTTTGTTACATGATCCTAATTGTGTAAGCCAGATTAAATTTAGCAATCTCCTCACCTTTCTTTATTGCCAAATTTCCAAACTCCTTGCTTCTAATCTTGAATAATTTACAGCACATTACTGTTGCACTCTATTGCACTCTGCCTGCTATTCTTTTCTGAGTCAAAAAGAAAGCAAGTTAACAGACTGAAGGTAAAAATGGAGTATTAAGTGTTGAAGATCTGAAGGAAAGAGAAGGATCACAGAAGCCTCATAGCAAAGAGTAGAGGATGGAAACACAGCATGTCTCATGGGAAGTGGCCAAGACTGCTGAGGTCAGTGAATCCAAGCAAATTCAGAGCGAAGATGGTTATATAATGAGCTGATTTCTGCAAGCTCGTATGTATAAGAGTCCAAGTGTAGGGGGTGTGGAGAGAGGAGGGTACAAACTCTGATTGCAATGACTGATCACAGAATTTAAACAGGATAAAGACAGTGAAATGAGTGAGAATGAAGGGCAGTGAAAGACTGTCAGATGAAGACATGTTGGGATTTTAGCCACTAAGCACTTCATTAAGCACCAGCTCTAAGCTAATCACTCTTATGGAACACTTCACATAATTATCAGGATGGGTAAAAGGTAGGCATTACATCCCCATGGAAAAGAGAAAGATGTTAAATGCCCTGTCCACAGTCAAGGAGTATTCTGTACTCCAATCAACCTGCTGGTCACATGTTCTTCTGCAAACACATAAAACTAGAATAAGCTGACCAAGTCATACTTCATCTACACAAAATATGTCCATATAATCATGTTTTAAAATAGCTGAGGTATTACTTTACAGCACTATGAAAGAAAATAAGGGCAAAGTGTTCCTGGAGAAGAATTCAAGTTAAACTACCTATACTTACTGCTGTTATTACTACAGCACTGAACCAAATACAGCTCTTGTTGTGCCCGAGTCAATAAGGTTTGGTTACTCTCATTTCTCTCCTCTTTATTTTCGTGTAGTATACATTGTTTTTGGTATTGTCATACAGAAAGCCATGGCTCACGTTATCCATCTTGGAAGAAAAACAGTACAGGAGTTCAGACTCCATGTTTCTGTAGCTTGTATAACAGCAACAACAAAATGCCTCAAAACCTTAGTTCAGGGACCTCACAAAACAGGGCAGACAGAAGAAATCTGGGCTTTAAACTTCATGAGATCTTTGCTGTTCAAGGTAGCAACTTTGTGAGTTGTCAGATTTAGATTTTTCTTATTATGCGTGTTGCTGCTAGGCATGGTGGTGCACGCCTTCAATCTGAGCACCACTGAGGCAGAGGTAGGCAAGTCTCATGGATTTGAGGCCAGCCAGGCTACACAGAAAGACCCTGTCTCAAAAAAATAACTGAATGAGTCAAAGATTAAAGAAATAGTCATTTTAAACCACAACTAGCTTTTCCCATGAAATGACCAAATCTTAAAAAAAAAAAAAAAAAAAAAAAAGTCATTGAGGTATCTCATAGGAACTTCCAATGCTCTCCTGCTCACTCTACTCGACAGTGGGTTATGATTATGTGGCCAACTGACAATCAAGGAGGATAAGCTATTGGACAAGGCCCAGCAGGTGACGGAAGACTGTTAACAGTTTACTGCTTCTGTCTCTGACACAATTCCTTGAAGTTTAAGCGCAACTCATTTAAAAGCTGACTGCAAGTCTTTTTCCAGCTTTTCTCTCTGCAGTGGCTACCTGATGATTCCTCAGAGACTGCTAACTAAACATCCATTTTTTTTTCATTTATGTAAGAATTTCCCTCATTTTAGCACATGGCATTTATTAAATGCATTCATCCATATATGAAATGCAAACACACCAGAACTAGTACCAAATTATTTGTGCCCATCTCTTACTTTATATTTTTCTTCAACATCCTGACCTGACTCTTCAAAGGGAAATAATAATGTCTATTTTGTTATAAAACCTCCTCTTTTACATACCCACTCATGGAAATTCCCCAATACTCCCATTTAGGAATCATATGTTACAAATTAGTTTAAATTTATTTATGTGTATGGATGCTTTGCTTGCATGTATGTATGTTGTGTTCCACACACATGAAGTCTCGTGGAGGCCACAAGAGGGAGTCGGATGCCCAGAGAATGGAGTTACAGATGGTTGTGAACTGCCATGTGAATGCTGAGACAGGAACCCAGGGCCTCTGGGAAAGCAGCCAGTGTTCCTAAACCTTCGAACCACGTCTCCTCCCCAGATGTTTTCGTTTTGAAGAATTAACACAAGACTACAATCTGGAGGAGCTGCTAAAACCAGCTGCTGAAACCACCATGACCCAGATTACCTACAAACACACTTAAAAGACGCTGCCAATATCACTTCAGATGGCCCTTTAAGACTTCCTGACATTCACCTAGATTGTTAGGATCAGAGGCCATCCATTAACTTTTGAAATCTCAAGCAGAGCACCAGGGAAACCAACCATTGCCAGCACCTCCCCTTCAGGCTTTCACTTTCTTATCATTGTAACTCATTTCCCACACTGGGACATTGAAAGAGAAATGCTTTTAATAATGGTATTGAAACAAGCATAAATGATGACTTTCTACCAGGCAAAGCCACAGATATAGTCAACCCTAATTTTATACCATACCAAATGTTAACCAGCCAAATTTTCAAAAGAATTATATAGTTTCAGACATATGTAGATTATATGCCATAGCCATGTCAAAGACCTAAATTATAATACAGATTATAAAAGCCAAGTGAAGCCTTCACTAAAGTTAAAGATCTAAACATTGTGTGCCATACACAAAACCAGTTTTAGGTGCGCTATAGCCCTAAATGTGGAAAAGCAAAATAAAAATGCACTTAAAAAAGATGAAGTATGGGCTGGAGAGATGGCTTAAAGGTTAAGAACACTGACTGTTCTTCCAAAGGTTCTAAGTTCAATTCCCAGCAACCACATGGTGGCTCATAACCATCTGCAGTGAGATATGGTCCCTCTTCTGGTGTGCAAGCAGAACATTGTATAAATAATAAATAAATCTTAAAAAAAGAAAAAAAAAAGATGAAGTATTTCCGTAACATTGGATTAAGGAAAAACCCATTATTAACATGGATGAATAAAAAAGAAACATCACCCAACTAGCCCTAAAAAAAAGCTTAATAAACAAGCCTAAGTTAAAATGAACTATTTACAATAAGAACCCACTACACAGGAAAAAGATACTTGTAATGTATATAGCCATCAAAA
This sequence comes from Rhombomys opimus, assembly GCA_010120015.1. Lineage (NCBI taxonomy): Eukaryota > Metazoa > Chordata > Mammalia > Rodentia > Muridae > Rhombomys > Rhombomys opimus. Next base: position 3,157,760 of record REGO01000034.1, read on the forward strand.
GATTTATAATTAGAACTCAAAACTGCAGAAAATTATGTGGGAAAATAAATGATAAATTTCAAGGCACTTAAGGAAAGATAAACATCAAGAGACTTCGCTATGGAGAGACTGTCAAAACTCATTAGCAGCAAGAGAAAGTGAGTCTAAAACCACATGCAAGGGGCTGAAGATGGCTCGGCAGTTAAGAGTGTGGCTGACTTGCAGCAGCCACATTATTAGGTGGCTCACAACCACCTGTAACACCAGCTCCAGGGGATCCACACCTCTGGCCTCTGCAGGCACCTGCACTCGTGCATAAACCTTCCTCCACACAACCCAACTAAGAACAAAAATAAATAAAAAACACACTGAACCACTCACCCAGTAGACTGGCAAGAATTAAAATATGTGGCAACCAGTGCTGCTGCTGGCGAGACAATCGGAGCAACTGGAATTCTTCTACACTAGTGAGCACCCACTAGAGGAAACTCCTTTGCATGACTTAGTCGGAAGACATGCAGCCCCATGCTCCCGCAAGTCAACCTCTAAGTATGCGCCCCTCCGAAAATGACTTCAGAACAGTCAGTGTATCCCAACACTCATTTTCCTAAAAGCACTGTTCTGAATGGCCCCAAACTGTACCTACGCTGTTAACTGTTAAATAGCCAACCCTGTTGGAAGGTTAAAAACCTAGGTACATGAAGTTCAAGCCGCTGTGCTCCTAACAGCTCACCATTTCTTCAGTTCTTTAGTAAGGTAAAAAGAATTATTTGGGGCTGGAGAAACGGCTCAGGGTTAGGAGCAATTGCTGTTCTTTCAGTGCTCACACCCACTTCTGATTCCAGTCCCAGGGGGTCTGATGGCCTGTTCTGGTCTCTGTGGGCACCACACATGCGTGTGATGCACTGACATACATGCAAGCAAAACACTCATACACATAAAATAAAAATGATGGTTAAAAAATTACATTTATTTTGTGTGCATCTGTGTAGGTCAGAGGACAATATGTTGGAGCTGGTTTTCTCCTTCCACCTATGGGTCCTAAGAATTGAACTCAAGCTGTCAGGCTTGGTGGCTTTAGTCATGCCCCTGGTTCCCAACTTCTGATTTTGAAAACTGAGGTGTTAGGTCCTGGACGTTAAGGAAAACTCATATATTGGTATATGGATTAAATAACAATGTTATAGACACATATGAAATGATCACAATTATTAAAAACTAGTAAGATGTCCAATAATTTATTCTAATAAAATATTTTGTTGAGACATTTTAAAAAACTCTGGGTCATAAAAGTTTTTTTTTGTTTGTTTGTTTTCCTTTTGTCAAGTACACTCGGGGAGGCAGAGGCAGGGGAATCTCTGTGAGTTTGAGGCCAGCCTGGTCTCCAAAGTGACAGGACAGCCAGGGCTACACAGAGAAAACCTGTCTTGAAAAACAACAAAAAAATGAATGAATGAATAAATAAATAAATAAATAGGTGGATAGGTTTGCAATTAAGAAATATTTAATACATTCAAAATCTTGAAAATGGGCTGTGCTGGTGCAAGTCTGTAATACTAAGAGAGAAGCACTAGGACTTCACATTTAAAACCAGAGCAGGGTGCACAGTGAGAACCCTACCTCAAAAGCCCAAATGACTGGGCATGGGGGCTTACACCTGTAGTACCAGTCCTCGGAGGGCAGAGGCAAAAGGATCCACAATTTAAGACTACACAATTCTAGGTCTGCCAGGGTTACAGCCTGAGAGACTGCCTCAGTGGATCAACTGACCAGCCCAGAGCAAACATCTGGGAGGGAGGTCTGACACCTGTGGCTTCTGCCAGCACCTGTACTCACATGTACTTATCACCACACAGACCACACACATATAAATAATAAAGTTACTAAGCCTGGTTATGTCTTACAATCCCAGCAGCTAAGTGGTGACTAAAGAATTAGGAGTTCAAAGTGGAAGCTGGCAAATCAGTACTTTGAAGTCATCCTTGACTACCTATCTAGTTTGAAGCCAGCCCAAACTACAAGACTATGAAAATAAAAAATCTCCAAACCAGTTTATTGAGAAATACTGTTCTCAGCCAGTGTGAAGAGCACTTGGTGAGAGCAGCAAGAACTTTGGACACCTTTTCCCCCACCCTTTAATACAGTCATTAAAACTAATGCTATGAAGTAAAGTCTCCATCAGTAAGAAACAGATAAAAAGTAAGCATAACCTGCTTTTGATTAAGAAACATCACAGTCACCTCTCGATTGCTTGATTTTAAGGCAGGGTCTCAATGTTAGCATATAGGTATAACATAATACTCATTCTAGTTTTGCTGGCCTGGAACTCCCTAAATAGCCCAGGCTGGCCTGTGTCACCACGCCCAGTTTCACACCACTGATCAAGTCTTTAATAATTACTAAGGAGAATCACAGAGCCTGAAGCACAGTGAGTGTCTAAAAAGATGAAAGCAGGTTCTTTAACAGGCAGTGCGTTACAATACTCCACAAGGCAAAGAGAGTTCTGGGGTGTTCCTTGGCTTTTCAGTTTTTGTCTTTTTTGAGTTATGGATACCAGGCAGCTCCTGATCGCCTGAGCCTGTGTCCACCTCCCTAGGAGAATTACAGGCACTCACCACCCACACTCGGCTTTTCTCACTGAGGACTGAACCCAGGGATTTACGCATGATACATAAACAAGCACTCAGCCAGGCTCGGTGGCCAAATGCCTGTAACCCCAGAGAGGTTCAAGGCCAGGCTAGTCTAGAGTACAGGACAGCCAAAGCCACACAGAGAAACCCTGTCTAGAAACAAAACAAACAAAAAGAGCAAGCACTCTATCAACCAAGATACCTGTATTTATCTGCTTTCTAAGATAACCTAGCTGTATTGCTTGAGCAGTTAGGATGTTCCCTAGTTCGGGAACGCGAGGGGAGTGTCACAGCACCGGGCTCCATACTCTTCTAAAAAGCAAACTCCTTAACTTTTTGAGTGTTTGACTCAAGGGTTTGTTGGGTTTCTGTTGTTGTTAAGTAAACTGCCCAAAGTTACCCAAAGTTACATAAGTGTCATCACAATGCAACGGTGGAAAACATCACTCTGTTTTTACAGTGTAGCCCCTCTTTTTTAAGCTTTGTTTTATGGTACTGGGGAGGGAACTCAGATCTCCCACTTGCTAGGCCAGCGCTCTTCCAAGCAGGCCACACCCCTAATCCCTATCAGTTACCGTTGCACCCTAAAAATATGTTTTTACCCAGGCCCAAACTAATACTGTTAAAAGGGTCTACCAAAACATCTAAACACCGGGTCATTAAAACTTGTTTGGTACTGGGAAATGACTCTTCCATCCCGCTAACGATTTGATGCGATTTTAGATTTAGAATCTTTCTATGTCGGAACCCTTTTCTTAGCGTAGGCGGGTCTTAACAATTCCCACCAGGGGTGGTGAAAAAAATACCCGTCTTGGGCGTCAAAAAACTGTTCTAGGACATCTTCTAAGATCAGAAGCTCAAATTTACTTTTCTTCCGCTTGCCTGGCAGAGCAAAAGTCCAGCACGTGTGAACGGAAACAAAACCCACAGACGGACTGTACGGACACTAAAGACTACGGGGTAAGGGTGGTTCCCTTCAACACAAGCACAGCGGATTCGGGCAGCGCCCCCCCGTAATCCTCGGTCTGAATTCTGTACAAGAGCCCTGGATCATCAAACTTGAACTTTCCTTTCTACCGAGGTTCCAGGAAGGAGGCCCGTGGGGACAGACAGCAAGCAAGCAGGCATTTCAACGAGCACCCTTCTGGCCGCACAAGAACTCCGGCCCAACAGGTAACGACGATCAGAGGAGACAAACGGGACGCGGCCGGCTCGGCGGCCTTCCGAGGTCCCAAGTCTTGCGGCGCCGACCCAAAGTTTGGAGCGCATCACTCCAGGAGTTCACTCGGCAACCGCCGCAACGCACCGAGATGAAGAGCGCCGAGAAAATGGGTGCCGGGGAATCGACACATCCGCCTTCCACTCGGGGCAGGGCGGAAAAATTCTTCGGCTCCCCGGGCTTTGTTCGGCGGTCCAGGAGACGGAACGACCGAATCCCGGGCTTGGAAGAGACGAACCTGGGTGTGTTCTCCGCCCGGTCCCCGGGACCTCAGGACCGCCCCGCCCCGGGCGCCGCGCACTCCTTCCCGGACTCCCCCGGATGGAAGGCGCGGAGCTTCGGGGAAGGAGAGGAGCCCGGGGAGGCCGCGGGGCGGCTCTCGTCGTTCGGCGGGCGCGGGGGGGACCGGGAGCGAGGGAGCGGCCTCCCCGGGGC
>REGO01000034.1:3162032-3180400 GCA_010120015.1 Rhombomys opimus
GGGGGGGGGACCGGGAGCGAGGGAGCGGCCTCCCCGGGGCACCGGGGACGGGGAAGAGCGCGAAGGCCGCGCGGGGCGCCCGGCCCGCGCCCCCCCAGGCCCGAGGCCCGGGCCGCCGTACCTTTGGCGAGGGCTACCGTGGAGTTCTCGGTGTCGATGGTGTAGAGGATGCCCTCGTAGCGGATCTCCGCCTTGGAGATGAGGCTGATCTTGCTGCCGATGTAAGGGGTGCCCCCGCTCATGGCGCCGTCGCCCGCCGCTCGCACTCAGGCAGATCCCGCGCCGCGCTCGCCGCTCCGCCCGCCCGCCCGCCCGCCCGCTCGCTCGCTCGCTCCGCCGGCGCCTCACAGCAGCCGCCTCAGAACCAACATGGCGGCCGCGCCGGCTCCGCTACCCTCCCCCAGCCTCCCGCCCTCAAACCACGGCGCGGCGGCGGCGGCGGCGGCAGCGGCGGCGGCGCGGGGCATGCTGGGAGGGCGAGGCCTCCCGCCCTCTCGCGAGACTCGGCGAGCGGCGGACGGCTCCTGGCCGTCTCCGCGGCGGCCCGGGACTCCCGGGGATCGGGCTGTTGGCCGCTCCGGTGGCGTTCCGGGGAGCTGGAGGCCTTTCGCGGCAGCTGGGCGCCGCGCGGAGCCTGGACGAGCGCTCATGCCCTCCCCTGCCGCCCCCGCGGGTGATGCCGCCTGCGGCCCCCGCCATTTCTAGGCGGGCTGTACTTTGTCACGAGCCCAGCGTCTTTGTAAGCGGTCGCCTCCCAGCTCGTGACCGCCTGTCGGTTTCCGCGGGTCACGGAGTTCTCATCGTCACGCCGGAGCAGCCATCTTCGCCCAAGGAGGTTCACACCCCAAGGGCCGCCGCTCCGGGGAGGCGCTGGGTCTCCGTCCCCAAATCTGTTTTTCCTTCCCGCTGAGCCCCAGCCCTTTTCAAAGGGCTTGATCCGGGCTCCTAGCTTTCAAGCTGCTATTGGCTACTTAAGTATGCAAGAAACGCCAGCCCCAAGTGTTTCTGCGGCTTTGATCACTTATTTCAACTCCAGTTTCTTAGCAACGATCATCTCTCCAAACTGGCATCTTAAAAATTTGGGTCCAGAGCTGGAGCTATCCTCGGTTTTACTTCAAACTGGTCCCTCTAGCTTGTTCTTTGAGGTCACTAGGAACCGGGACCGTTTACTTAGCTGCTAAGACCCCAACCCCGGCTTGACTTCTCCTTCACCTCTATATCTGTTCCAACTGTAAATCTTGTCTGTTCAGTCTGGATCATCTCCATCCGTTACAGCCCTACAAGAAGCCTCAGGCCGGAATTGTTGGCTGTAGCTTCCTAAGAATTACTCTTAACCCACGCTGGGTCTTTCTTAACACAGCAGCCAGCGGGTAGGGAGGTAGGGAGAGCTCATGTTCAAGTAGCGAGCGATGGACTCTGAAATCAAGTCAGGTAACCACCCCTCCTCTACTCAGTACCCTCCACAGATTACGTGTTACACAAAGTCAAAACCGGACTTCCTGGTTTGGCTTATAAGGGCATACATGATTTAGCTTCTTGTTACACAACTCTGCACTTCTTCACGCAGAGCTTTCACAATTCATTATACTCTGTTCAGAGCCACCCTAAGAGATATTTGTTTACAACACTACCGTGGACCTCACTCCACTCCCCTCTGCTCAGCTTGCTTCCTCCCCCCTTCGCTAAGCACGTACGTCTATGTAGTCATAGGTGTGTGTCTACCTCCTTGGCTAGAATGCAAGTATTTTGAAGAAAGGGAGTTGTTTTGGTCACTGTTTGCATCATCATCGGGGCCAAGTGTAGCAACTGGCACAGGACAGCTGCACGGTAGATACTTGCTGCAAGAATGAACAACTGGCATGAAAGCAGAATGCAAGCAGCAAGTAGGATGTCTGGTGAGCTGAGCAGGAGAGAAGATTAATGAGCTGTGATGTGATTGGTGCACACCGGCTTCCTGGGGTCCTTGCTTCAGCAGAAAGGCACTACCTGGGTATGCAAATCATTTGGATTTTCCTTCCCTCTGTAGGTCTCAGACCAAAGTTTCCTTCTCATGCTCCCATAGTGAGCACATTCTTTCCCATTGTCAGCTTCTCTAAACTGATGATATCCAACACTCAAATTTACATCGCCCACATCTGGCTGCACACACACACCACACCCCTTGCCACCTCCATTGTCTTTTCTTCCATGGTGCTAGCTGGTGATGGAACTCAGGGCCGTAGGCATATTAGCCAAGAGCTCCACTACTGAGCTATACCCCCCCACCCTAATTGCATAGTACACTTAATTGCCAACTCGATAACTTCTCCATTATTGTATCTCCCACCACCACCCCAGCAAATAAACTGCCTGTATCCATGGTTCCTAGGTCATCCATGGCCCAGGGTTTGTGTCTGCTCTAGTTGAATGTGTCTCCCAAGAATTCATGTAAAGTTTAATCCCCACTGGGGCAATATTGAAAAGTGGGAGAGAGAGAGAGCGCTTACGTGGGTACACACATGTGCCATAGCACCCAAGTAGTATGAGGACAATTTGCTAGAAGAGATCAGTTTTCTTCTTCACCATGTGGATCCTAGGAATCAAACTCAGGTCATTGTTGTTGTACTTTTTTATACTATTTTATTTGCATTCCTTAATGCCTCTACCTCCTTTCTCCACCCCAATCTCTTCCAGTTCTAGATAGGAGAGAAAGAAGGTTAGTGGGGAGTGGGGGCTTAGTTCTTTTTGGCTCCTTCCTGCTGTTTAGGTCCATAGGTTCCTTGGGAGCAAATTTCAGGATATCTCTGACTTCTTTTTCCTGTCAAACCTCATCAACAGCAACCAGGAGCAGCAGGGCTAACAGCAGCACCTTCTTTCTCAGAGCCCCCTTTCTCTCTCCAAGCACTGGCATTTATTCCCTCTCTAGACTCCTCAGAATTAAACTCTCTGCAGCTGGCAAAGAGCCCCTCTCAGAGCCTGCATGAGGCAAATCGTTTGCTGCTGTGGACAGTCTGAATCAGCTCCCAACACCTGGAATTAAAACAACGTCTTTACATAACATAACTGAGGTTTGGGTTGTTGTTCATTCCCTCCCCCAGACAGGGTTTCTCTGTATAGCCTTGGCTGTCTTGGACTTGCTTTGTAGACCAGGCTGACCTTAAACTCACAGACATTCTCCTGCCCCTGCCTAGAAGAGTGCTGGGATCACAGGTGTGCGCCACTGCGCCTGGCCGTAACTGAGTTTTTTAAAAACACCAAAACTTCCCCTATAGGTCATCAAGCTTGGCAGCAGGCAGCTTTTACCCATTTGAGCTATCTTGCCAGCTGACAAACTGTTGGGCTTGGTCTGGTGCTCTGCGTATATAAATGCTGAATTCTGGGCCTGGAGAGCTGGTTGTAGTCTGGATGAATGCATACTCTGAACAATGTTGTATAAACTTTGCTCCCCAGTTATCTCTGATTGGTTAATAAAAAAATCTAGACAGCCTGTAGCTGGGCAGAAGAGAGGTAGGTGGAGCTAGTTCCCAGGCTACGGGTCTCAGGGATCACAAGGAGAGATAGAAGAGGTAGGGAAAGGACATTGTCTGATGGAGCAGATGCAGCCCTTATAGAACCAATATTGGCAAGTAACTTGGGCATGTGGCTGGGAAGTAGCCAGACTAGATGAGAGGATTAATATAGATGGATATTTGCCCAGTTCTTGAACTTAAAGCTTATTAATAAATCTAGTAAGTCTCTGTGTCTTTTATTTGGGAGCTAGAATTGGTGATTAAAACCCTCCCACCCCCAAATTAGTAAATCTTCTACGATAACAGAATGAATTATTGTTTGTTTCAAAATTTGATATAACTATTGCTCTACCTATCCTAGAACTGTAGACCAGGCTGGCCTTAGACTCAGAGATCTGCCTGCCTCTGCCAACCAAGAGCTGGGAGTAAGGGTGCTTGTAGAACTTTTTAGTAGGTGGGACCTAGTAGCGAGTTCTTGGGTTGTTATTAAAGGCCTCACTCTTAGAATGGATGAGTGCTGGTTTTAAAAAATAAATTCTTTTAAGAGCAAGGCTGGCCCGGCCTTTAATCCCAGCACTCAAGAGGCAGAGACAGGTGGATTTCTGTGAGTTTAAGTCCGGAAGAGAGTCCTGGACAGCCAAGGATACAGAGAGAAACCCTGTCTCAAAAACAACAACAAAAACAGAAGCAAGGCTGACCTTTATTGCTGCCTGGCTTCAAGTCTTACCATATCATTTCTTCCTCTTGAACATGCCACACACTCCCAGCCATGATGCCATTATGTGTAACTCAGTCAGGGAGGGGAGCTTACAATCAGATAAGCAAATAAGACTGATTTTTGACTTGCAGTCTTCAAAAGTGAGCTAAACAAATCCCTTTCCTTAGAAAGTACCCAGATTTGTGTATTATAGCACCAGAAATGGCAGGGTATGGTGGCTCGTGCATGTAAACCCTGTATTTAGAGGCAGAGGAAGGCAGATCACCACATAGGCAGAGGAAGGCCTCAGCCACATAGAAAGTTTGAATCCAGGTAATGCTACATGTGACCCTATCATAAAACCAAAACAAATAACTTGAAAGGGAAAACAGGGCAATACAGTATCCAGTCCTGAGAACAGGTTCTCATCTGGGTAGAACCTCACAGTAATCCTGTTACCTCTACTTTGTGTTTTACAGCTCATAATTCATCATTATGGACGGTCTTTATGATCCTTGTGTGAAGTCAACTTTGCTTCTGATGAACAGGGTGGCAACGTTAGGTGTTCCATAACCTTTTGTTTGTTATGTGTGCCTTGTAATAACATATAATTAAGCTTTGTGTTTTTGACATACATGTTCAAGTGTGTGAAAGCATGCCCATGTATGCTTGTGAGAGGATGACATAAACTCCATTTTGTCTCCATTTTCGGACCAGGTCTGACTTTAAAAGAAAATCTAGGCCACAGGTCACCAATTCCAGGAACAAGACCATAAAATCCCCCCCCCCCCAAGAAACAGCCTGGAGGTCACCACAAAAATGGGAAGGTATCTTATCTCAGTGTGGGGCATCTGTGCTGGGCAGCCCAGCAACCTTGTTGTAGAACGTTCATGGCACAGAAAATACCTAACATTTCTGAGGTCTATAGATAGCTTGCTCAATGTTAGTTATGTTAGTTAGCCAATCACTTTGTAACAAGCTTGCCCTTGCTGAATGTCACCCAATCATATAACTGCTAAGCTGGAAATTCCTCGACCTTGCTCAAACCCCAAAAAAAACCCTGCCGTGCAGCTGCTTGGGGCTCTCCTCTCTGATCCACTGCATTGGTGACAGTGGAGAGGCTGAGCTTAAGCCCGAATAAAGCGCTTTGCTCTTGCATCTGTGGTCCAGCTCCTGGTGGTCTTTAGGGAACTTAAGATCTGGGCATAACACTTGTATGTGGAGACCAGAGGTCAAAGATGGGTTTCTTTTTAAGTTGCTCTCCACACTAGTTTTTGAGAAAGGGTTTCACATTGCAGCTTGGAACTTGCTAGTTTGACTAGACTGCCTGAACAGCAAAATTCCAGGTTTCCATTCTTATGTCTACCTCCCCAGTATGAGAATTATAGGGATTGTCACCAACTTCTTTTTTCTTTTTGTTGTGGGTCCTGGGTATTGAACTCAGGTCCTCAAACTTGTGTAGCAAGCGCTTTACTAGGCCATGTCAACCCAACCTTTGTATTTTTATTCAGGTTGATAAATTCTGATCCTGACTTGAAATTTCTTCACATCTGCTTCCATCTTCTTTTGTATTTATTTTTCTTTCTCCTCTGCTTTTTTTTTTTTTTGTCTTAATACATATTTGGGAGGGGAGATTAACATACATACACACTGTGCTGACTGATTTTTTTTGTTTTGTTTTTGTTTTTTTGAGACAGGGTTTCTCTGTGTACTCTTGGCAGTCCTAGGTTCACTTTGTAGACCAGGCTGGCCTCAAACTCACAGAGCTCCACCTGCCTTTGCCTCCCAGAGTGCTGGGAATACAGGTGTGCACCGCTGTGCCCACCTGTTATGCTGAGTAGTTTTATGTCAACTGGACACAAGCTAGAATCATCTGAAAGAATGGAACCTCAATAGAGAAAATGCTTCCAAATATGACCTATCTGTTGGGCATTTTCTTAAGTAGTGGTTGATGGGAGAAGGCCTAATTCATTGTGGGTAGTGTCCCTCTGGGCTAGTGGTCCTGGGTTCTATAAGCAAGCAGGCTGAGCAAGCCATGGAGAGCAAGCCAGTAAGCAGCACCCCTCTATGACCTCTGCATCAGCTCCTGCCTCCAGGTTCCTGCCCTGAATTCCATCAGTGTTGGATTGTTACCAAAAAGTGTAAGAGAAATAAATTCTGACCTCCCCAAGGGAGGTCATGGTGTTATCACAGCAATAGTAGTTCTAACCAGAAAAGACACAAAATCTCTTTTGTTTTCTTAAGGCAAAGTCTTTCTATGTAGCCTTGGCTGTCCTGGAATTTGCTGTGTAGACCAGGCTGGTCTTAAACTCAAAAGGATCCACCTGCCTGTGCCTCCTATGTACTGGAATTAAAGGCTTTTGCCACAACACCCAATTAGATTATGATTGCCATGTAATTTTACTTCTAAATATGAAGTCCACACAGTATATACATACATACACACACACACACACAGTACATATATATATGTATATATATACATTGATTCTAATATCACAATTATAAATTGCATTTTCTTCCTCTACATATTATGCTATATACATTATTTAAAAGAACTAAAGTGACTGTAGTCAATGTTTTTCCCAGAAAGGACAAACCTTTTTCTCTCCTAGTCAATAGGATAAGAGTTGTTGTGTGACTTTTCCTGGGGAAGATGAACTAAAACCTATTTGTGCCAAGTAGGTTGTTATCCACAGACCATAGAAGGAATCTCTTGTGTTTGTATGGAAGCATCACTGTCAGACAAAACAAAACAAAACAAAACAATCTAATGGCCTATGGTTGAGGCAGGAAATAGCAGGTGGGACATCCAGTGGACAGAAAGGATTCTGGGACAGAACCAGGCATGAGAGATTCGTTCAGGAAAACGTGAGGAGGAGAGACATGGTACCTGAGCAGAGGTAACCAGCCATGTGGCAGAGAATAGATTAGTGTAGATGGGTTATTTTAAGTTATGAGCAAGTCAGAGAAGAGCCTAACTATATGGCCAAGGTATTTGTAAATATATTTTGAGTCTCATGAGTCATTTTTCTGGGAGCTTGAGGATGGGAGGAGAAACCACCACAACAGACAAAGAAAATGACTGCACCCAAGTCTAGCTGATGAACAAATGGCTTACTTATAGGAGCATAGGTGATCAAAGGTAGCAGCATCACTGAAACAAACTGATCCCAGCTCCCAAAAGTTGCATCCCTAGTGCTCCCTACCTGAGCTGCAGGCATACTCAGAAGACTCACCCTTCAGTTACTGGCTCCCGATAGAAACTTGGGGGAAAGGCCTTGCGAATCTCCTTACTTTCTGAGCTTCCTGAGTCATGTAAATTTCAGGAACTTCCTGAGATTAATGTTTGGTTAGCTTTGGGAATCTTCTGAGCCCTCTCTCCACAGAGGAAATAGTTATACAACAGAAGTTGATTACTTAGGCCTAATTGGGAGTTAAACTGAAAGGCACAGTAGCAGGAGTGATATACTGTGGGCATTCCTGGCAAAGGACCATTAGGGCTCATGGCCTGGGTCAGCTTCCAAGGACCTGACTATGGAAGTAGTTTGGCAGAAAAGTATGTGACCTGAAGCCAGAGAGTCTGCCCAGAGACAAACATCCAATGGATGGCTCGGAGATGGTGTGGAGGAACCTGATTGGTCGCCCAAGGCTATATAACCTGCTGTCTCTTCTGAAATAAAAGAATCTGCAGCCGTTTGCCCTCAGTTTGTTTCTACCCGACTGACTCCCGGGTGTCCATTTGGTGACTCCTTGCCTCTTGCCCCCTTGGCCTGAACCCCCTGCCCTCACCCACAGGCTGGACCCTTGGGAGGAGGAGCAACAATGCATGACTGTAATCTGCTTTTGGAGGCAGAAAATTGGAGGCCTATGCTGGCCTGGGCTTCACAGTGAGACTACCTAAAACGAAAAAGTAAAATTTGGGTGGCTGAAAAGGTGCCTCATTAGTTAAGAGCACTTGTTTTTTCGGAGGACTCAGCTTCAGTCAGTTCACAGCACCCATTTTAAGGCTAACAACAACATTCTGTCACTTCAGTTCTACAGGATCTGATGTCCTCTTCTGACCTCGGAGGGCACCAGCATGCCTGTGGCGCACAGATGTAAACGCAGGCAAAACACTCATACACATAAAATCCATCTATAAACGTTCTAAACCTTTAAAAATAGACTATGGAAAAGAAACTGTTTCTAGCTTTAAAAACTGTTGTCTTAACTTGAATTAAAATAAGCTGCGTGGAATATTTCTTACGTCTGTTCTATGTTTGGTTTTTGAAAATAAATGTTTTGCCCCCAGTCCAAGCGTTTCAATTCTTTTCTTGTTGTGTGCCATGTTAACTGCAAATTTCAATTGCCAGTTGAGTAGTTCTGTGTGGTGCTTTTCCTGTTTCTATGCGGCAGACACCCATGGCTTTCTCATTCACCCCATCTGGGCCTCCAGTGTGGTGTAATTATCCTGAAAAGCGAAGACGTGCGAGAGCTTAGCTTGATTACTCTAATGGCACACAATGTTTTCACAAACCTCTCAATTCCTGAATAATTATCATTATCATATTTACGTGTTTAGCCAAAAGCTTAATTGGAAGATTCCAGAACGAAACAATGCTACACAAGGAAAACAACAAACAAACAAACAAACAAACCTTTCAGTCATTTTTCAATTCGAAATGCTGGCGGTACACGCATGATATTGACCCGTCCCATCATGCGGAAGCGATCATAAGGCATGGCAGCCATTCCTGGCCTCTCCCCAGCTGCCTTCCCATGGACGCAGGTCTGCCTCACTCCTTCTGGTGTTTCTGTTTATCACTGTCTAGATGATGTGTGTTCTGTGCTTACACCCCCGGCCCCTTTTCCTTTTCACGGTTTATTTCTATTCATGTGCACGTGTGTATTTGTATATGCACTCGTGCGTGTGCACAGGTTCCCAAAGAGGCCAGAAGAGGGCGCTGGATCTTCTGGTGCTGGAATTACAGGGTATGTGAATTGCCCGATGTAGCTCTTTTTAAGAAACTCCAGTTCTTTTTTTTTTTTTTTTTCTCTTACCATGTAGCCCTGGCTGGCCTCAGGGTTGAACCTCTTGCCTCAGACACCCAAGTAGCTTGGATTACAGCGTGTGCCACCACGGACAACCACACTGCCATTCATTTCCACAGGCAGTCGTGGAAGTGTTTCACAGGGCGTGTTGTGAAATTCTTTTCCATTCTCCAGTTACTTTTATTTGCTTTGTGCAGGCTGGAGGTCAGGCTGCGGGCACGGCAAGGTGCTGCCTGGCCTCTCTGCGGGCTTGGCTGCACTGATACTTACTTATCTGGCTGGTGGTAGTATCTTTGGTTTGCTTATCTTAGAGTAAGTCTTCCGCGTCACTAGTGAAAGTCTAAATGGCGAACTTGGATTGAGGCATTAGATCTTTTTAAAATGTTATCACTGTTATTTGTTTATGGGCGTGTGTGTCTGAGTTAATGGACGCCACATGCGTGCATGTCTGTCGGGGCCGGAGGAGGACCTTGGGTTCCCGGGAGCTGCAGTCACAGGAGGGTTTGAGCTGCCCAATGTTTGTGCTAGGAGCTGGACTTGGCCGTTTGAGCTGTAGGAAGCACTCTTATCTGCGGAGCCATCTCTCCAGCCATTTTTTTTTTTTCCCCTTGAGCCAAGGTTTCTCTGTGTAGCCCTGGCTGGCCTGGAGCTCACTATGTAGACCAGGTTGGCCTTAGACTCACAGAAATCCATGTCCCTGCCTTCACGCCCAATCGCCTACTCTTATTTTTTGAGACCGGAATTCAGTACGTAGTCCAGGTTGTCCTGGAACTCGAGATCCGGCCCCTGCCCTCGCCTCAGCCTCTCGAGCGCTGGGATTACAGCCAGGCATCGTTTTGGGTACGGGTTAGGCTCTCGCAGGATGCTGTGGGAGAGTACGAGCGAGGGAAATAGGGGTTACAGGCACGGGCCACTAGAGCATACTGTGACTCCCGGATTTAGGGACAGCTCAGTGCCGAGGAATGTGGACAGCCAACTCCTCTATATGAAATGTCAGAAACCAGGGCACACGTGACCTGGGAAGGCTTTGTGTCTGCTCCTGCATCTGCATGCTTTGTCAGCAAGAGGCTAGGGCAGGAAGAGGGCAGGAGGGTGAGTGTGAGACAAAGCGCGGAGTGGGCGTGGCTTACGGAGGTCCTCCCTCCTCAGGCACAATCCCCAGGGAGCTAATCCTGCTCTAACACGCCACTGCTACCTGGACAGGGAGGTCCAGGGCACATTTGCGTAGTAGTGATAGCTCTCCAGGGAAACACATCAATAGGATATATATAGATTTATAAGAAGAGGTTTAGTTAGGAATTGGCTCACGCGATTATAGAGGCCAAGGGATCTTACCATCTGCCGTCTGTAAAGCTGGAGAGCCAGTAAAAGCACACAGGATAATTTATCCTGAAGCTGCAGGCCTCAGGATGTCAAAGTGTGGGACTGGGGACTGGGGACTGGGGTTGGAATATTGTTCTAGTTTCTGTGATAAAAACACTGACCCAAAGTAACAGAGGAGGAACGGGTTTATTTGGCTTTCATTTCAGATTACAGTCTATCTTTGAGAGAAATCAGAGCAGGAGCCTGGAAGGAACTGGGAAGAAATTGCCTGCTGGCTTGCTCTCAGGTTCATTCTTCGCTACCTTTCTTACACAGGACCACCTGCCTAGGGACGGCCTTGCTGACAGTGGGCTGGGCCCTCCTGCAGCCATTAATAATCAGCCCCCTACAGAGATTGGCCACAGGCTAATCTGATGTAGGCGATTCTTCTCAGCTGAGGCTTTCCTTTGAGATGACTCTAGTCTATGTCTAGTGTACAGTTAAACCTAGTTAGGACAGGTCTGTTCTGAGAACCCGGAGCTCTGGTATCTGAACACAGGAGAAAGAGGCTGCCTTACCCTGATTTGGGGTGTGAGAGTGTGGGGAATAGGTGAAGAAGAGTGAGAGAAGAGAAGCAAGAGAATATGAGGTGCTAGAGAAAGAGATTTTTCCCTGAGGTAGATGCAACACACACACACACACACACACACACACACACACACACACTTACCCAAAAAATGAAAGTCACAACAGATTAATGTAATGCTTACAGCAAAGTCCAAGTTGATGATTATAGGAGTTATTAATAGCATCACCGACAGGAGTGTGGATGACTCAGACAAGCAGCTGTGTCTCTGAGAAGCCCACCCCAACACGAGTTGCCCACCCAGCAACCCGCAGGCGGCTCACAGTCCACAGCAGTCTCCTCTGTCAGTCTCCCCTGCAGCTCAGCTGTCTGTCTCCTCCCCCAACAGGGCTTCACTCCTTTTCTAAAGCTGGGGAGGGACCTTCAAAAAGTGTCCAAAGTTTGATTTTCCCAGGCGTGACCTTTTCTTTACCTCTTGAGTCTCTTTGAGTCTGTCCCTCCCTCCTGAGGGAGACAACACATACCATACCTGTAAACCAAGCCCTGGAGGAGCCTGAGGGAGGAGGCTCAGCCTGGCTACAGAACGAGACCCTGTATCAAAGCAAAAGCAAAATACATACCTCCGTGTATATGTGTAAGAAAATGTCGTAGCCAAACTCATTTTTTTTTTTTGTACAATTACTATTCACTAATTAAAAAGAAAACCCTTAAAGTACAACACAAATGTCAGAAGCCGGGTGTGGTGGAGCACGCCTGCAATCCCAGTGCTCTGGGCGGCAGAGGAAGGAGGATCTCTGTGAGTTCAAGACCAGCCTGGTCTACGAAGGGAGTCTAGGACAGACAAGGCTGTTTTTGTTTTTCCTGTCTCAGGAAAACAAAACAGAACAAGTCACATAAAACATCTAAGAAAATCAACTTATAAAGACATTTGATTTGGCTCCTGAGTTCACAGAGGTTAGCCCATGACTGACTGGTTCTTTTGCTTTGAGCCTCTGGCAGGCTTGCTCATCAACGTACAGGTAGGTGTTGGGGTGATACCAGCCACTTTGATACCAGTGATACCAATGAAGGCAGGACGGCCAGGGTTCCCCCGCGGAACCTTGAAGGGCATGTTTCCAGCTACCTAAGGTCCTTCCCCCTATGACCTTCTACAGTAGTTCCCCAAAACGGCAACTTGGGGAGCTAACCTTCACCACATAGACCTCTGGGACATGCTTAACTTGCAAACGATAGATAGTACTTGCCTTTCTATGCTGCGAGGCTTCAGTGGATTGGCTAAGGGTCGCTTACGTTAACGAAGAGACTTGCTCTTTATTCCGTCTACTGCAGTAAGGTGTCGGCTTCTCCTCTTGGTCCCACGCTGCCAGAACAATGACTCACGAGACTTAAAATACATTTACAAATACCTAGGCCATATAGCTAGGCTCTTCTCTGACTAACTCATAACAAAACATCTCACTTATACTAATCTGCTTTCTGCCACACGGCTGGTTACCTAGGCTCAGGTATCATATATCTGTCCTCCTCACATCTTCCTGGGCGAATCTCCTGCACCTGGCTCTATCCCAGAATCCTTTTTTCCTGCCAGATGTCCTACCTTCTATTCCACCCTTTCCTATAGGCCAAAGGTTATTTAATTGACAGGCCATGCATCCATTCAATATACAAGATATTTTTCCTACAGTTCAATGCTAATTTCTTCCCAACCCCCTCTCACCAAAATGTTCAGAAATAATGTTTTACTAGCATTCGAGCACTCCACAGTATAAAGGAAAGACTGCATGCACCATGTTATCGTACAAGCATTTTACTGTTATGTGGTCTTCACACTACCTGGGTTGCAAATTCCTGGAACTGGAGTTACTAGTGGTTTTGAGTTGCTGTGTGGGTTCTGGGAACCGAACTTGGGTCCCCTCCAAGAGCAATAGGTGCTCTTGATGGTGAGGTCATCTCTCCAGCCCACTCAACTATTTTTTTTTTTTTTATGAGAGTCTCTAGTTAGAAGAGTAATCAATAGCCAGGTGGTAGAGGCACAAGCCTTTAATCCCAGTACTTGGGAGATAGAGGTAGGTGGATCTCCGTGAGTTTGAGGCCAGCCTAGTCTACAGAATGAGTTTCAGGATATCCAGAGCCATGCAGAGAAACTCTGCCTTGAAAAACCAAAACCGCCACCACCACAACAAAAAAGAGTAATCAGTAACCGATTCCAATGTGTATACTTATACTTTTTGGGTGCAAAACCCCAAACTTTTCTCCATCTTGTATCTTGACTGTTAGCTGCATTAGCTGTATGCAGTAATCCATGATTGTGATTCTAGCACTCAGGAGACTGATGCAGGAGGATTGCAAGTTCGAACACAGAGCTTGGGCTGCTATTTTTGAGGCCGGTCTCAAAAACAAAAACAAAAACAAAAACAAACCTTGATTATATGTTCTGATAGTGACTCGAGTTATTAAAAATACAAATAGTAAATTATGCCAATAGACATATTATAGAGCGATCAATATATTTTTGCAAAAACACTTCCATGAAATTTGTCTTAGGGGATTAAAAGTATGAAAAAATGACAAACTTGGGGGCTGGAGAGCTCAGAGGTTAGGAGTACTGGTTGCTTTTCCAGAGGATCCAGGTTCAATTCCCACCATCTGTACCTCTAGGGAATCTGATGCATCTGTCCCAGGGAATCTGATGCACTCTGTGGCCTCTGTGGGCTCCAGACATACACATGGCACACATGCATACATGTAGGTAAAACATATAGAACATAAATAAATCTTAAAAAGACTTTTTTGGGGTGGAGAGATGACTTAGCAGCTGAGTGCTGTCTCTCAGAGTTCCAGTACCAGAGCTCATGTGAGGGCTTAGAACCACCTGGAACTCCGGCTCTAGGGGATCAGGTGTCCTCTCTGGCCTTTGTAAGCGACTGCATGCACATGAACATTAATCCCGCGCAAACCTACACAATACACATCCTAAAAATAATAATAATAATAATAATAATAATAATAAGTCTTTCAAGTTTTTAAAAACGCTGTTGGTGCCATAGTGATGTTATTTGATTTCCTGGAATTTCAGAATGTGTTGCAACTAAGCATATGTTGTTATGACGGCAACCTGCTAACGGCATCCTCTAGCTATGTTCTGAGTAAGGGGGACACACTTTAAGGTCCTGTACCGATTGAATAACATATGCACGGATAATTAGGCTGATGGGGGTAGTGACAGTGATGGTGGCTGTGATCTATAAATGAGTGATACCAAGAGATCTTCAAAGATCTTAATTCCCTTGCAAGGGAAATAGTTATTCAAATATCAGGAGTTTCTATATCTCTCTGTGTCTGTGTGTTTTTGAGGAAATTGTGCACATGGCTGTAGTTCCCGAGGAGGCCAGAAGAGGGCACTGGAGCCCCTGGAGTTGGCGTTACAGGTGCAGTTGGAGTTGGGACCTGTCACTGAACCACCTCCTCTGAAAGAAGAGAGGGCCCTGACCTGTCTCTAAGCCGCCAACTCCCCAGGTCCACACAGTTTAGATAAATTACAAAGGGAGACCGTGAGAAGACTGAAGGACTGCTAAAACTCTGGGGACTTTTCTGTTTTTTAGAGGTTCTGCCTTATACTAGCACCTGGTACCAAGCTGAGCGTCTGTAGGCAAGGAGAAGGCGGAGGCATCGTCAGGTGCTGTTCTGACCCTCCCAGGGGCAGTGCACATAGGAGGCAGCTTGCAGATTCTCCTGTCACGAAATGCCTGTGTGAAGTAGAGCACGATGGTGTCTCTTCTCAGTTGTTCGTGGTTTGACACAGGCTGTCCCTGTGCTGTGCAGCAGAGGTCAAGGACAGAGGCCACACGCTGTGTCTGACTGTATGAAAAATATAACACAAAGGCCAGAGAGGTGATGACTCAGCAGTTAAAAGCATGGGCTGCTCTCTTCCAGAGGATCCGATTTTGACTCCCAGCACCCACAGGGTAACTCCCGACTGCCTGTGACTCCAGTTCCAAAAGTTCCAGTACCCTCTTCTGGCCTCCTAGGACACCAGGCACACTCACACACGCGCATAGGCATACCCGTGGGCAAAGTAGCCATTCACAGAAAAAACATTTCAAGCAATCAGTTGATAAATAAAATAGGTTACATTCCTTTTACTTGAGTTCTCTATCCTCCAAATTGTCCCGGAAAGCCGGGTTCAAAGGTAGACTTCTCAGATGCTTGGAATTCCACATCAAAACTTGGTGGGTAGAAAGGTGGCCACCAAGTCTTCCGACTCTTTCCACCCAAGACCTTCCCAGGGTCACAAACGCTCTAGCTGAAGTGTCTAAATCTGTCTTTAAAACAGCCACCTCTTGGTCACATGCAATCCTAGAGAAGGACCTATCCCATTGGTAGCTCTGTGTCCCTCAAAGTAAAAGACGTGGAAGCTCATACAGTCTAGAGATGGGTTTGATGACTTAGGCATGGAATTCTGTTTGCCTTGGCTTTTGACGGCGGCCGGGCATGAGCTAGAACAGAGGTCAGGAGGCTGGGTGTGGAACCAGGGAGTATTGTGGGCTTGAGGCCAGTCTAAACAATACAAGGATACCCTGCTTTAAAAAAAAAAAAGAAAGAAACAAATTACCCAAACAAACAAAAAATGAAACAAATAGGGGGTTGAAGAGATGGCTTAGGGGTTAAGAGCACTGGCTGCTTTTCCAGAAAAACTTGGGTTCATGTAACTCTAGTTCCAGGGGATCCCGTACCCTCTTCCGACCTCGTCAGGCACCAGGCATGCATGTGGTGCATAGACACACATGTAGGCAAAACACCTATGTAAACAGTTAAAAATATTATTAATTGAAAAAATATATAAAGCATACACGTCAGCAAACTCTGGTGTAACAGACCTTACACTGGTAAATTGTGCTGTTTGAACTCACTGAGAAGCTAGATCTGAAACTCACACCCTCTGCCTTCTGATCCAAGCATGTTTGACAGGGAGGGAAGAGAACATAAGATCCCACTGGAGGAAAAACACCACACCACTGAGAACAACCAGAAGGTCTCAGCCTAACGCTGTGGCGGCAACCAAGTACCGGGTGACTTGAAAGACTAAAGGTTTATTTAACTCACATTCCTGGGGCGTGAACAGTCTAGGAACATGGCATTGGCATGTGCTTACATGTGGGAAAGGCCTTCCCGCTGGGCTGTGGCATGGCAGAGGGCTTCACATGGAGAGCAGGTGCAGGCTCTAGTAAGAGCCAGATGGCTTTCATAGCAGATCCACTGCTGACATAACCCCGAGCCTGTAATCCACACGTTACTAATGCGCTCTGGAGAGCAGAGCCTTCGCCATACAATCACTGTTTAAAAGCCCCCACTTGGCTCCAGCTTGTTTTTCTGTCTTTGTTTTGTTTTGTTTTTTTTCCATAGTGACTTTTTTATTGATCTATTATTTATTACAATTTACTTACTTTGTATCCTGGCTGTAGCCCCCTCCCTCATCTCCTCCCAGTCTCATTCTCCCTCCCTCTTTTCCCCCATGACCCTTCCCCAGTCCACTGATAGGGGAGGTCCTCCTCCCCTTCTGTCTGACCCTAACCAATCAGGTCTCATCAGGTCTGACTGCCTCTTCTTTTTCTGTGGCCTGGTAAGGCTTCTCCCCCAGGGGGAAGTGATCAAAGAGCCGGCCACAAGAATCCACATCATAGACATCCCCTGCTCCCCTTACTAGGGTACCCACATGGAGACTGAGCTGCTTAGCTTTACATCTTAGCATGGGGTCTAGGTCCTCTCCATGTATGATTCTTGGTTAGCACATTGGTGTCTGCAGGCCCCCTAAACCCAGATTTTTTTTTTTTTTTTTGGCTCTCTTGCTCTCCTTGTGGAGTTCCTGTCCCCTCCAGGTCTTTCTAGCTCCCCTTTCTCCCATACGACTCCCTGAGCTCTGCCCAAAGTTTGGCTATGAGTCTCAGCATCTTCTTCTATACCCTGTTGGGTAGAATCTTTCAGAGGCCTCTGTGGTAGGCTCCTGTTCTGTTCCCTGTCTTCTCCCACTTCTGATGTCTATACTGTTTGCCCTTCTGGATGGTGAGTAAGCATCTTCCCTAGGGTCCTCCTTGTTGTTTAGCTTCATTAGGACTATAGATTTTTGTATGTTTATCCTGTATTATATAGCTACTATTCACTTATAAGTGAGTACATACGATGTATGTCTTTCTGCTTTTGGGTTACCTCGCTCAGGATGATCTAGTCTAGTTCTATCCGTTTGCCTGCAAATTTCATGATTTTCTTGTTTTTAATTGCTGAGTAATATTCCATTGTGTAAATGTACCACGATTTCTGTATCCATTCCTTGGTTGAGGGGCATCTGGGTTGTTCCCAGATTCTGGCTCTTACAAATAAATCTGCTACGAGCATGGCTGAGCAAATGTCCTTGTTGAATGGTTGAGCATCTTTCAGACACATGCCCAGAAGTGGTTTAGCTGGATCTTGAGGCAGCACTAATCTTCTGAGAAAGAGCCAGATTGAACCGACTTTGTTTTTTGTTTTGTTTTGTTTCGAGACCATTCAGTTTGGTAGCGCAGGCTGGTTTGAGCTAGTCTGTCCTTGAGCTCAAAGAGATGCTCCACCCTCCTGCCTCTGTCTCCTGAATGCTGGAATCAAAGGCATCCTCACCGTGGTTCGTATCATCCTGCCTGGCTTCTGGCTCGACCTCTTACTAATTTCAGAGTAGGGGTTACATTTCATTTCTGTACAAGGTTTTCATGTTATTTTTATTTTTTTTACACTTTCATTTTTTATTTTATTTTTACTATTTCTGTGTGTGCACATATGTGGCTGTGCTCACGCTGTAGAGAACAAGTAGACTCTCTCCTTCCGCTGTGTGGCACCCAGGGATCAAATCCAGGGCCTTTACCCTGTGAACCATATCAGCAACTGTCTGTTTGTTTGTTTGTTTGTTTGTTTTTGGGACGGAGTTTCTCTGTATAGCCCTAGCTGTCCTGAAACCCTGTAGGCCAGGCTGGCCTCAAACTTAGAGATCCTCCTGCCTCTGCCTCCCTGAGTGTGGGGATTAAAGCACCATCATGTCTGGCTAACAGCCATGTTTTTAAATTAAAAAAAAAATTGCTTGTGTTGTTATGCCAGGTTCATGGGACCCTCAGGGACCACCAGGAGACGACTCGATGCAATTACAAGAGAGCTTTATTACGAGAGCGATCAAACTCGGGACCCAAGTCTCACTGGCACAGCAGTAGAGAAGTGGGACCCCGAGCTCTGAGTGAACAGG
>REGO01000034.1:3180410-3203387 GCA_010120015.1 Rhombomys opimus
CATACGACTCCCTGAGCTCTGCCCAAAGTTTGGCTATGAGTCTCAGCATCTTCTTCTATACCCTGTTGGGTAGAATCTTTCAGAGGCCTCTGTGGTAGGCTCCTGTTCTGTTCCCTGTCTTCTCCCACTTCTGATGTCTATACTGTTTGCCCTTCTGGATGGTGAGTAAGCATCTTCCCTAGGGTCCTCCTTGTTGTTTAGCTTCATTAGGACTATAGATTTTTGTATGTTTATCCTGTATTATATAGCTACTATTCACTTATAAGTGAGTACATACGATGTATGTCTTTCTGCTTTTGGGTTACCTCGCTCAGGATGATCTAGTCTAGTTCTATCTGTTTGCCTGCAAATTTCATGATTTTCTTGTTTTTAATTGCTGAGTAATATTCCATTGTGTAAATGTACCACAATTTCTGTATCCATTCCTTGGTTGAGGGGCATCTGGGTTGTTCCCAGATTCTGGCTCTTACAAATAAATCTGCTATGAGCATGGCTGAGCAAATGTCCTTGTTGAATGGCTGAGCATCTTTCAGACACATGCCCAGAAGTGGTTTAGCTGGATCTTGAGGCAGCACTAATCTTCTGAGAAAGAGCCAGATTGAACCAACTTTGTTTTTTGTTTTGTTTTGTTTCGAGACCATTCAGTTTGGTAGCTCAGGCTGGTTTGAGCTAGTCTGTCCTTGAGCTCAAAGAGATGCTCCACCCTCCTGCCTCTGTCTCCTGAATGCTGGAATCAAAGGCATTCTCACAGTGGTTTGCATCATCCTGCCTGGCTTCTGGCTCGACCTCTTACTTTCAGAGTAGGGGTTACATTTCATTTCTGTACAAGTTTTCATGTTATTTTTATTTTTTTTACACTTTCATTTTTTATTTTATTTTTACTATTTCTGTGTGTGCACGTGTGTGGCTGTGCTCACGCTGTAGAGAACAAGTAGGCTCTCTCCTTCCACTGTGTGGCTCCCAGGGATCAAATCCAGGGCCTTTACCCTGTGAACCATATCAGCAAGTTTGTTTGTTTTTGGGACGGAGTTTCTCTGTGTAGCCCTAGCTGTCCTGGAAATCACCCTGTAGGACAGGCTGGCCTCAAACTTAGAGATCCTCCTGCCTCTGCCTCCTTGAGTGTGGGGATTAAAGCACCACCACGTCTGGCTAACAGCCATGTTTTTAAATAAAAAAAAAATTGCTTGTGTGTGTGTGTGTGTGTGCGCGCGCGCGTGTGTGTTTATGTGGACCCTATGTGTGCAGTGCCCTTGAAGCCCAGAAGAGGCTGTTAGATCACTTGGAACTGGAGAAACAGGTTATGAGTCAAACGATGTGGGTGCTGGGAACCAAACCTGGGATTTTTGAAAAAGTAGCAAGCCCTCATAACTGGTAAGCCCTGTCTGCAGACCCTTAAAAATTTTTTCAGTAACCCAGGCTGGCCTTTTCTGTTTGTTTGTTTTGAGACAGGGCCCAAGTAGTCCTGGCACTCACTATGTAGGCCGGGCTGGCCTATAACTCACAGGAGGACTACCTGCCTCCGGGGCCAGGATTAATGCTGTGTGCGTCCGTGCCTGACTTTCAGGCTAGCCTAGAGCTCTATAGGAGTGAGCTGGAACTTTGATCCTTTCACTCCCACATCCCAAGCGCTGGGATTGCGGGAGAGCGACCCCCCCCACTCTCAACGTTCACGGGGGGCTTGTGTGGGAATGTTCGAACCACGGGAACAGCCGTGCTCGTCCGTCTGTGTCGTACCTGGGCTTCCTTCGCACTGCAGCGGCAAATGGAATGGTTGTGACAGGTACAGAAAAGAGTGTTTGCAGACCCCTGATCTGGAAGGTCACATGTGAATGGGCAGGCTGCAGACTCTGGCAGTGCAGGTCTTACACCCGAATCTGACTGTCATCTTCTCTTGTCTCTCTGAGAGAATATCCACAGAGACAGAAACACGGAATGATTTGTTTTGGCACATGGTTTCAGAGAGTTCTTCACGGGCTTTGGCGCTGCGGATGCTGGGAGTCTGTGGCGGGGACTGTTTGTTTGGCAGCAAATAGGAAGCAGAGACAAAGGGAAGTGATAGAGAATGGATGCAACGATCGAAGGCACACTTCTAGGGACCAAGTTCTTTCAGCAAGGCTTTGCCTCCCAGAGTTTCTGCTGTCTCCCCAGACAGCACCACGGTGACGTCACAGTCGCGCAGGAAGCTAAAGCAGGAAGGTCGGGAGTTTGAGGCCAGTTTGGGCTACAAGTTGAGCTCACATTAATAACAACAACAACAACAACAAAAAATCAGGATCTAAAATAAGGCCACCATCTGGAGACCAAGATTTCAGTCTGAGAGCTGGTGTAGGACGCTTCATTCACCATCCATGAGGAAAATGAGGCAAACCCAAGAGGAAGGGCATCCAACAAACATCAGGCCTGGAAGCTTCAAAATATTGCTGCCACTAATGAAGAAGAACAAAAAATGTTAAATTCAGGTTAAATGAGACAGAGAGAGATGACGAGCAGAAGCTAAGAGATGGACAAAAGAATGGAATGGATGGGGGGGAGGAGGATGTCATGAAAAAAAAAATACCGAAGAGCCAGTAAGACAGCTCAGTGGGTCAGGGGTCTTGCTGCCAGTAAAAGTCAGAAACTAAAATATAGGAACAAGGATTTTCTTCTTTACTCTTTTCTTCTCACACCTGTGCTGCCAACAAGGGTGACTAAAATTCGACACAGCTTTAAATGTTCCAGAGACAAAAACCAAACCAAACCAAAAGAAAAAAATGAGTATCCCAATGAAAAGAAGTAGGGATAAAGTCATTTTTGAACACTGGATAATCTGTGTAGCACCCACCAATAGTGACTTCAGGCTTCTTTAAACTCCCAGGACACGGTGCCCGGAGGCACAGGCCTATAATCCCAGCTGCTCTGGACCTGAAGTGGCGGGATCGCCTGTTCAAGGCCCTCAAAACACTGTCTCAAAACAGAAACTCCACTGAGGCCTGGGCTGGGGCTAGGATCATCCCCGCACGTCCATAAATAAACAAACAAACAAGGAATGAATGTACTAGTTCACAAGATGACCAGAACAGAGGGATATACGGCAGGGATCAGCTGACAGCAGGGCCGACTCCTTCCTGTATTCCTGGAAGCAAGCGTCATTGCTGTAGGTCACTCAGAGGATTCAGGAGAGTAGGTAACTCCACTGGGGCCTGGTGTGGCGGTGCACACCTATATTTCTGGTGCTGGGGAGGCAGAGGCAGGCCAGTCTTTGTGAGCTCAAGGCCCTCCTGGGTCTACATAGTGAATTTCAGCCCAAGGGGGCTACAATGAGAACCTCCCTGCCCCTCCCCCTGTCTCAAAACCAAACCAAACCAAACAGCCACACTGGGTTGTTTTGAGGGCAGCTCTGATTTAAAAGCCCCCTCCCCTTCATCAGAGGAGACCCCCACAGTCTCCCATTTCAGGGACTCTGCAAGCAGTGTGTCCGTGGAAAAAGTTCCAAATTCAGGAAGCACAAACTAAAGCATCTGTGGAAATGTGGCTCAGGGATGTTGAGCTTGCCTAGGTTGTGCAAGGCTTTGGGTCTGACCCTCAGCCCAGCAAATATGCGACCAAAGGACCCCCACACGACAGACGGACAAAAGCTAATAGCTGTAACTACGTCTAGTTCTCAGTCCATTGCAGTTAACCAGCGAGCATTTCTACTCCAAGCCATCTTCCTTAGCAGCCTAGCTGACGCTTTCAGAAACATACATAACCTTAGGATTAGATGTTCAGGTAGGGCCTTTTGCTGGTCCCCTCCTGTAACTTTGGTTATCACCTTTCACAGAGAAAGACAGGCTAGTCTATTTTGTGGCCAGCAGGGTCTGTGTACCCAGTGGGATGTGCCCTTCATCCTACACAACTGGCCATCAGTGATTTTAATTGTTAGAGAGGTAGTTTACCCTTTTTTTTTTATCGTGGTCATTATTTACTTATGGGTTTTGTTTTGTTGAGTCAGGTTCTCTCAGTCTAGCCTTGGCTAGCTTGGAACTGGTTTTGTAGACCAGGCTGACCTCAAATCCCCAGTTACCCACCTGCCTCTTCCTCCCGAGGGCTGGGATTAAAGGTGTGAACCTCTACAGCCAGACTTTCTGTGGTAATTTAAAAAAATTATACATTAAATAGTGTTATATGACAGTTTTCCCCAAACCAGCTTTCTACAGTGACAATTACTCGGCTTTCTTATAAAAGTATTTTTCGAGATACTGTATGTAAATGAAGGGTTTATTAATCTTTTTTTAAAAAATCAAATTAAAAAAAATTTTAGTGCATTGTTGTTTTGCCTGCATGTATGTCTGTGCAAGGGTGTTGGAGCCCCTGGAACTGGAGTTGCAGACAGTTGTGAGCTGCCATGTGGGTGCTGGCAATTGAACTGAGGTCCTCCGGAAGAGCAGCCGCTTCTCTTAACCTCTGAGCCATCTCTCCAGCATCAGAAAACAGCTCAGACCTTTAAAAAACCCAGTCAGGAGGATGGGGTAGTGGGACACACTAGCAGTTTCACACTCTGGAGGCTGAGGCGGCCAGATCAGGTTCAAGGTCAGTTTGAGCTACAGTGTGACTTCTGGTCTGGCCGGGACTACATAAGAGACCCTATTCCCCAAAGCTGAAAAAAAAAACAAAAAACGAACCTAGAATCATTTAGCCTGTTGCTTTAAGCAGTGCCCACATTCCCGTCAGCTTTCACTAGATGGCAGCAGAGGACAGCGGTTGAAGCGAGGCTAACTCAGAGCCGTCTTCATCTGCACGCAGCGCCTGGACCGCGTCTCCTGTCACATGGGTCAAGAGGCTCTAACTCCAGCCTTCCAGCTTGGCGGCGTGCACCTTCACCTGCTGAGCTGTCTCTCTGCTTCCAGTCCACCGTTTCGCCCTGTTAATTTCTGTGTTTATTTTATTATTTGTTTTTTGTTGGTTTGCTTTGAGACACGGTCTCTCTGCGTAGCCCTGGCTGTCCTGAGACTCATTCGCAGGTCAGGCCCTGCTCTGTCTCCAAGTGTGGGGCTAAAGGCATGCACTGCGAGGCCTGGCTGTTCTGTTTTCTGAGGCTCAGGCCGGCCTGGAACTCTTGCTTCTCCTGATTCGGCTTCTTGAATACTGGGAAATCAGGGGTGCAACCAGCACACCCAGTTTCTTTAACTTTTCTACCAGGGGGTGTGTGGGGGCAGCAGAAGAAAGGTAGCCGATTCTCTCACATAGCCATTCAAGCTTTTCTTAAAAAAAAAAAAAAAAGTTCTAAAGGAAGTGTCTCCCTAGGGTAGCCCAGGCTGGCTTTGAACTCATGTTCCTCCTGCCTCTAGTTCTTTTTCTTTCTTTTGAGACAGCCTCTCACTACATAAACCAGGCTGGCCTCAAACTCCCAAAGGTCAGCCTGCCTCTGCCTTCTGAATACCGGGTCTAAAGGCGTGTGCCGCTGCGCCCAAGCCTGCCGCTAGCTCTAGGGTTTTGGCATTTATGGATGGGAGCCACTTTGCCGAATTCAATCCACTGGCCAAACTGAATCAGGGGGTCTGGAAGAGCTAATGTGCGGTCACCGCTGTTCTGTGGTGCTCATGGCTGTCCTCTGGAATCCAACCAAACAAGAGGCCCAGCGTTAGTTCATGAGCCTGGGCGCACTAGCCCACTCCTGGGCTGCTTAGCAACCTGTGACGTCATCATTGGTGGCCCCCTGCCTCCTCTCTCTCTCTTTCTCTCTCTCTCTCTCTCTCTCTCTCTCTCTGTGTGTGTGTGTCATCTCTCCTTTTCTCTTCTTTTGCACTCTCTCTGCCTCAGTTTCTCTCCTGCACCCCCCATTTCTCTCTCTCTCTCTCCCTCTTTTTCCCTCTTTCTCTCCACCTCCATCCAATAAATCTCTTTGATTTCAGATCTGTTGTATGAGGCGTTTTAAAGCATACTATTACAGCCAGTCCAGCTGGCCTATTGAGAAGGAGCTGGACGGCATCCATCCAGATCGCAGTGTGGGATAGTCCTAGCAGTGGGCTCTGCAGAAGTGCGCAGATGGTTCAGATCCTGGAGACAAGATCTGTTCTGGGCAGGTGGGAGGGCCTTGGTTTGGAAGCTGCATGCCCCCTGGCTAATACTGATAACAGCTCCGCACGCAGGCCTGGCTTCCAGATCCCCAAGGGGAACTTGCATTTAGAAGAGAGCCCAGAGCTATGGTGATTCCTTGACTAGATAAAAGTTAGCAACTAGGGGTCATTTTCATTAGAAACAATGTTGTTTAGTAACATAGTTGACACATACCATCTTATCTGTTTCCAGGAAAAATAAAGGGCAGGTCATCAGGGAAAATAGAGGGAAAGATTTTGATGCTTCTTTCAGAAAGCTAGGCAAGGAGAGGGACAATGAGCAGGTGACTGAGGCGAGTTAGCAAAGTGAGTGGTTATATTGTTTGTTTGGTTTGGTTTTCTCGAAACA
The DNA here is from genome assembly GCA_010120015.1 of Rhombomys opimus. Lineage (NCBI taxonomy): Eukaryota > Metazoa > Chordata > Mammalia > Rodentia > Muridae > Rhombomys > Rhombomys opimus. The sequence continues at coordinate 3,186,834 of REGO01000034.1, forward strand.
AATTTTCTCTACTGTAGCCCAGACTGACCTTACACTCCCGACACTGCCTAGCCTTGAGAATTCTGGGATTGCAAGCCTGTGCTTGTTTGCTTCACGCAGGTTTTCTGTTTTTTGTGAGATAGACTCTCATGTAATCCAAGCTAGCCTTTAACTCTGCTCTGCTCTGAGTCCCTGATTCTCCTACCTCTATCTGCAAACTTCTAGGATTGCAGGTGCGTGACACACCATGGCTCACCTCCTCCTCCTTTTTCTCCTTTTTAGATACTTTTTCGGGGTGTGGTGGCAAATGCCTTTAATTCCAGCATTCCAAAGCCTGGGCAGGTGGGGCCAGCTTGGTCTTCATAGTGAGTTCCAGGACAGGCAGGGCTATAGAGAGAGAACCTGTCTAAAAAAAAAAAAAAAAAAAAGGCACTTTTACTCTTGTCAGCCAGGCCGGCCTTGAATTTGGGGCAATCCTCCTGCCTCAGCTTCCGGAGCCGTAGGATTTTAGACGTGAGCTGCTGTGCCTGGCTGCAAACTGATGAAGAGTGAATAGAAACAGACCCTCAGTTATAAGGGATCCGTACAAATAGTTAGGCTGTGGCTGAGGAGAAAGTTCCAAGTAGGCTGAAAGAAACATTTGGGTACGATGGAGATAGCCATCCTCTTGACTGGTGATAATTTTAGGGCTGCACGCACATACATGTAAAAACAAAACAAACCTGCATGCTTTAAATATGTGCAAACTTTTTCTTCTTTCTTTCTTTTTTTTTTGGGGGGGGGGAGACAGGGTCTCTAACGCAGCCTGGCCTCGAACTCACTACGTAACAAGAATGGCCTTAAACTTCTGATCTTTCTGCCGCGACCTCCCGAACACAGAAGGTGCAAGCTTTTGAATGTCCGTCTCTCCATAAAGTCTCTTTAAGACTAAAGACAGGGATGAAGGAACACCGAAGTCATACGCATGATGGAAATGACCCAAGTTTCAGTATTTAGCGAAAACACAAGGTTCTGCTGGCTACAGCACACACCACGTAGAATGGTGGCTGGCAGCAGGCGACCGACTTCAGCCTCTGGCACAGTTTGGCTTTGCGGCCTTCACAGAGTCCTTTAACTTCCCGCTTTCAACGTCTCAATCGCGGAGGGGATTAAATAACCTAATAGTCCTCGTACAGCCAGCAGGGAGTGGAGGGCCAGCGTTCGGAGCAGAGCCGCAGGGAATCATTGCTGGGATTCCACAGAGGTAGGTGGGGGGAGGGCAGGAGAGGGCCCCACGGTTGGCTGGGAGGTCCAGACGGCCGGAACAGAGGTGTCAGAGAGGGACGGCTCAGCAGATCACCCGCTGGACCACCAGACGCCCAGCTGCTCAGCGGCCAGGGCTTCGAGCGCATGCGCGCAGGAGATGCGCGCGGGAGGAGCTCGGCTCTAGGTTCTGTGTGCGTTACCAGGCAACGAGCACCGCCCCAGGCCCCACAAGGCCGCGCCTCCTGCTGTTGGAGCTTGCTCAGAGGAGGGTTCAAGGCTCCAGTTCCCTCGCTGAGCCAGGCTGGGTGGTCGCTGGGCCCCAGGGTCAATGGTTTCTGCTTTTGGCAGGAAGGGAGGCAGGGCGTCGCTGGTGCTGGTTGGGATGATTTCTCCCTGGTCCTCCGTTCTCTTAGGTCGGAGCCTGCAAGTCCCATCAGGGGTAGGCCTTCACCTAGGATGTTCTTCCTGCACGGAGGGGCAAGCATCAGCCTTCACTGCAAAAACAGATGCGATGCTGGGATGATTTGGTTATTTCTAGGTGAAAAAAAATTTTTTTAAGTAATTATTTCTTCCTGAATAAGCAAAAGGTAACACACTTTAAAAACCATTCCTGCTTTCTTGGGGAGAGGGCGTGGTGCTGGAGAGATGGCTTGGGTTCGGTGCCCAGCATCTATGCCAGGTAGCTCACAACCATCTCCTGCAGGGCAATCAGACTCCTCTGCCCTCAGGGGCATCTGCACGCCTGGGCTCATACCTGCGTGCAAACACTCCCGCATACACACAATATGCGAAGCAATACAGATACACCTCTTTAAAAAATTCCTCGTTGTGATGGCACATACCTGTAATCTCAGCACCTCGGAGATGGAAACAGACCGATGAGTTCAAGATCATCTGAGCCTCCATAAAAGTTACAGGCCCAGCTGAGGCTCCGTGGGACCCCGTCTCAAAACATGCATACACACAAATGAAAACACACACACAGACAGACAGACATTCTTATTGGTAGATGAAAAAAAATTTTATAGCCTTGGTCGGGCTGGAACTCAGAGACCCACCTGACTGCCGTCAGAGCGCTGGGAATAAAGATGTGGACCACCATGCCCAGACGTTCTTTTAAATAAGCCAGCTCATTAAAAAATCTTTACTTTTATTTACTGCTGTGTGTCTGAAAAAGGGGTCGGGAGTGGGGAGAATGCACAAGCCAGTGCCTGTGGAGGTCAGAGGACAACATTTGGGGCGTTGCTTCTCTCCTTCCTCCTTTACATGGATCCCAGGGAAATTCAGATTATTAGTGCTGTGGGGAAAAGCGTGCTTATCTGCCGAGCCACCTCATCAGCCAGTATGACCTTTCTTTTTGTGTGAATAATGTTGCTGTAAGCATTTTTTTCCCTGTTGGATGTTCACCATGGAGCAGGATTGTTGGGTATGGTATGTCTAGTTGATCCTTGGTTTTCCATAGTGCTCCTGTTTTTACTAGATTTAATTATTTTGCTTCTAACTATGTGCCTTTCTTGTCTGTTTGTCTATCTATCTATCCATCCATCTACCTAAGAGAGGGCCTCATGTTGTAACCCTAACTGACCTCAAACTTGATTTGTAGACCAGGCTGGCCTTGTGCTCACAGAGATCTGCCTTTCTTTGCCTCTCCAGCACTGGGGATTAAAGGAGTGTGCCACCACCCCTGGCCCTAGAGAGGGACCCTTACCTGGTCCTCCTGCTCCTTCCTCCCCGGTGCTGTGATTTCATGGGTGTTTTACAACGCCTGGTTTACGTAGTGTTTCAGATGGACCCCAGGGCCCCACACAGGCTAAGCAAGCACTCTGCCTACTGAGTGACAAGCTAAGCCCCGTGACGCTGAGATTTCAGTTGTGTGTCGCTTTGCCCAATGAGTATAACATTTTTTTTTTTTGAAATAATGAAATCAGGAGAAACAACTTTGAGTGACATGTAATAAAAGATGCAAAAATATATAGTCAGTTGGAGTGCTGGTCTGAGCTGCCCAGAGCCGTAATCCCCCACGAAGGCAAAGTAGATCAGCTAAAGCAATCGAAACTGCGGGTAGGCAGCCAGGGGTGCTGTTATAGTCGCCGTTGTTTTGGCTTTCCTGAAAGAACTTTTTCCAATGAAACCAACAGTGCATGTGCATGGAAACTCCTTCAAAGAAGTCACGGCAGATAAGACAGTTTCCAGAAGTATTAGCTCCTTTCTTCACAAAGGGATTTCCTTAACCCTTTCCTTAACATTGTAATGTTGACAATGTCCATTACGATTTTTAGACTGTTCCAGAAAGCAAAGGTTTGCTGTGCGTGTAGAAACACACGTATAATCCCAGAACTGTGAAGTCTGAGATAGGAGGATTGTGACTTTGGGGCTAGTTAGACTAGAGACTGACACCTTGTTCCAAGTGTATTGTATTGTATCTAGGCAGCTAAGACAAAGCGCTTTAAGATGATTGGCTGGGATTTAGGATTATGGGGATAAGGAACATAGCAGAATGTTAACTCAAGGTCTTAACTCAAGCAGAACATGCATTTATTATCTATTGTTTTATTCTAAGCAGCAAGTATTGAACTATTTATTGACTTGTATCCTGGTCTCAGGCATGTAGGCCCGAGAACTTGAACTTAATTTCACCTTATGATCAAAATGGAGACTTGGAGGCAAAATGGTTTCTGATAGGCTAGAGGGGACAGCAGGTGTTAGCAGAGGAGCCACAGTCATGCTAAGAAATAAAGTAGGTCTCAACAGAGGGGCCAGAGAGTTTAAGCAGGTTACAGCACTTTCTCCCTCAGATTGCTTTTGTTCAAGTATTTTATCACAGTGATAGAAAAACAAATTAAGATGTGTATTTTATTTTCTAATTTAAACTTTTGATTTTATTTTGTGTATATGGGTGTTTTGCTTGCATATATGTCTGTGTATTACATGTGTACAGTGCCTGTGGAGGCCAGAAGAGGGTGTCTGAGTTCCTGGAACTGGAGTTACAGACAATTTTGTGCTGCTCTGCGGGTTCTTGGAATTGAATCCCAGTTATTTGGAAGAGCTGGTGTTCCCAGCCCCTGAGCCATCTCTCCAGCCTCAAGATGGTATATTTTAAACTTCTTTCCCAAGACGCTTTTAGAGCCATCTACAGATGGCTCTAAGTGAGCACTGGAAAAGCCTGCGTAGACTTTCTCCCGTGTGTAGTACTTTGAAAAGCAGGAACATCTGGGACTGTGGCACTGGCCTTGAATCCCAGCGCTTGGGGAGCGAGGCAGACTTCTGTGCAGTCAAGGGCAGCCTAGTTTATGTAGGTAGTTTCAGGTCAGCAAGGCTACACAGCTGAGACCTTGTATTAGGGAAAAAAAAAAAATTAAAAGGAATGGAAAGGAACTGTTGCCATCATGCAGCACCTCAGCAGTCTTCTTTCTGTGGTCCTCACCCTCGAGGATGTAGCCATAAAAGATGATGAGTGTGGGCTAGGCGGAGGTCAGTACCTACACACGTGGCTCTGGGGAGGCTGAGGTGTGGGGTTGTCAATTTAAGGCCGGCCCGAGGTACCGTGTGCGACCCTGCCTCAAATTATAACCTGCAGCTCAGAATATGCCTGCTTGGTCTTTGAAGTGATATTTTAATACAATTTTTGCTGTAAAACACACACACACACACACACACACACACACACACACACTCTGGCATCACATAATCTTTGTCTCACCTGTAAAGGGATGAACACAGACATCAGAGCCAAAGAGAAGAGAAGCAAAGGGACTGGAGAGCCAGAGGACATGGCCAAGTGTCCCACAGGATGGATACTCCTAGCAGGCCCAAGGCAAGGGTGAGAGACAGCCTCAGGAGCTCTGAAGGATGCTCACTGATCTCATCGCATTTAACCAGACCCAACTGGTGCAGAGTGATGTGGTCTGAGGGAAGCAGGGTCGCACATGCCTGTCTAGTGGGCACTGGCTGAGTGCAGGCTTGTCTTAGACCCGGAAGAGGTCAGGCTTAGCTGTGTTAGCACTATAGTTAGGGTCCTGAATGTGTCCCCAGAGGCCTCTGTGCGAAAGGTTTTGTTCTCGGTTTGCTGCTGTTGGGAGGAACTGGACAGCTTTAGGAGGCGTGGTTTATGGGGAGGAAGTTAGGTCACGGGGGAGTTTGTGGCTGAAGGAGATGCTGGGCTCTTCTTGGTCTCTCTTTCGCTTTCTAGATGAACGACCTCCTCCGAACGGTGTTGTTCTTGCTGCAAAGCATTACACCGTCAGGTGGCTCCCATGTACTTATAAAAATAAATCTGGGACTTCCGTGTTGACGTCACCATCTTCGCACAGCTGACCTCCCTCTCTGGTGAGTCTTCTTTGCTGTCCTTTGCTAAACCGGCTTCTTTAGCAAAATAGTTTACTTCAGTGTTTTTTTATTTTTATTTTTTTGTAACTCTTTGTGCTCTTATAATTTTTCCTCATTTTTCAAGGACTAATTCAAATCCATCTTTTATCTGTGCCAAAGTCTTTTCAACTCAGCCTCAAATATTTCTTTTATATCAAGTAATTTGTTCATATTTCATAGTGCTTTTTGCTTTACCAGAGGACTAGAGTTTGATTCCCAGAACCCTAGGTAAGAGAGAGAAAGTCAGTGGGATGAGGGGCCACCGAACCTCTTTACTTCTCCCAGTTGTTTAAGAGTTGATGAGTTCTTTGGGGGCTACACCAATCTCCGCCAACAGCAAATGCAGCCAGCAGTCTCCTTCAAGCCGATGCATTGAAATGGTTCTCTCCATCTGTCTCCTCCAAACTGCCACACCTTCTCTTTCTGGGCTCTCTTATTTAGGTCCTTCAGGAGAACACACCCCCCTCCGTGCTGCCTGAGGCAGGCCGTTTCCAGCTGGCAAAGACCATGCCCTCCAAGGAACAAGTATCAGCTGCAGACAAACTAAAGTCCTAGCTGAAAAACCCCACACCTGGGATTAAAACAAAAACATATTTACATAACATAACTGAGTTTTTAAGGCAACCAAAAATTCCATTACACACACACCATAAAAATGTTAATTGAAAATGTTTATGTATACAAGAGTTCTGCCTGCACACCATGAGTACCATGAGACTGGAAGTGGACATTGGATTCCCTGGGACTGTATTTACAGACAGTTGTGAGCCATCATGTATGTGCTGAAAACCAAACCTGGATCCTGTGGAAGAGCAGACATGGAACCATCTTTCCAACCCCTAAAATTCTTTTAAAGGGACGTATCTACTTTTTATGTACATAAATGTTTCTCCCGACTGTATAGAAGAGCACCAGGTTTGTGCCTCATGTCCACAGAGGCCAGGAGAGAGTGTGAGATCCCTCATAACAGGAGTTCTAGATGGCTTCGAGCCAGCACGTACATGCTGAGAGCAGAGCCAGGTCCCCTTCAGGAGCTTAAGTGCTTTAACCACTGAACCTTCTCTCCAGCCCTTAAAATCTTGGAAAGCATTTTGCTACCCAGGAGCTGGGGACGAGGTTCACTTAGGAGAATGTGAGTCTAACAGGCACAAGGCCCTGGGTTTGAGCTCAACACTATGTAAACTGGGCGTGGTGGTGCACGCCTGTAATCCCAGCACTCGGGAGGTAGAAAGAGGAAGATTAGAAGTTCAAGAGCCTCCTCATCGACATAAGGAGTGCTAGGCTAGCCTGGAGTATAAGACCTAACACACACACACTTACAACTAAAAATAATATTTTGTAACTCCTGCTAGCTGGACACAGTGGTATATCTCCAGACTCCTAGCTGTCCAGGAGGCTGAGATAGGAGGATCGCTTGAGTCCATGAGTTTGAGACAACGTAGGAAGACCAACAACGACAGTGAGCAAACAACAGCTGGCAGACATCTGGACAGCCAGACAGGTCCGAGAACAGTAGCCAGAAATACCAGCAGCCCGAGACCTTCTGAAGGGTTCCTTCTGTCTCGGGCAAGCGCTGCTCGGAACTCAAACGGAGTCTGTAGGCTTTCCCGTTAAAATGAATCACTCTGTTACAGGGTCTCACTTGCCGCACAGATTTCCCTCAGCACATTTTCCGGAGATAACTTATACTTTAGCAAGTAAGCTGAAGGCGTTTGAAATGCTTTTACATAATAAATCAAAATGTTTGAACAGGTGGTTACGCACAGAGCTGCTGTTTCCTTCGTGCTGCAGTCGCTGACAGGAGTAGTGAGCCCGCCAGGCCGGGGATATAGCTCGGTGAGTGAACAGAAGACCAGCATCTCGCCGGGCACCGACACCCATGCCTGCAATCTCACAGTTCGAGGCCAAGAGAGGAAGATCTTGAGTTTGAAATAATAAGACCCCACCCCCTCCCCGCACCACACTGCCTTTCTAAAATTCCCATTAAAAGTAACGAGGAGACTCGGTACCAGGTAATTCCACCCTGAGGTCCAAATGCAAACGCTCTTGGCAGCAGACCAATGTCAAGGGGCAGGAGGGAGCTGTAGATGGACAGGAAGACTGCTGACCACACGGGGGTCAGCCAGGAAGCCCACCGGGCCTGGAGACCACACTGGGAAGAGAGTATGGACTTCTTTAAAACAAACAAAAAACTCGTAGAGTACAGGAAGTATGCATCAAAGACCTTCCTAAAGACAAAGCAATTTTCTCCCCCAGTTGTGGGGTTGAACCCAGAGCCTGTACGTGTTCGGCAAATGCCACTGAGCCACATCCTTGCCCTTGTGCACGATTAGATCTTACTCTGTAGCCTGCCTTGGCCTTGAACTTGTGGTCCTCCCGCGCCTACTGCCCTAATGGTGAGGTTACAGGCGCGCACCATGCTGCCTACACACTGTTTGCCTTTGAACGACCGTTAGACTTTGAGAAAAGTTGGGAGTATACGTCTAACAGGAAAATGGTCCTCCAGTGATTTATCCCTGCCTTGGATCTCAAGTTCAAGAGCAGCTTAGAAATTCATCAAACAAACAAACAAACAAACAAACAAAAAGACAAGGCCAAAACAGAAAGCAAAAAAGAGAAAAAAGTTGCCGGGGGGCTGATGATGGCATGGCTCAGTGGGTACAGGCGCCTGCTGCCAGCCTGATGTCCCTCCACCATGAGAACGACGGATGTCTCCCACTTGATCCCCAGTTGGCAGTGCTGCACTGGGGAGGATATGGGACCCTTCTGAGGTGTAGCCTTACTGGAGGAAGTTTGTCTTTGGGGGCGGGCTTTGAGAGTGTGTGGCCTTCCCACACTTCCGGTTTACGCTCTGTGCTTTCTGTGTGTGGTTGAAGATGTGATTTCTCAGCTTCCTGTTCCGGCCACCTGCTGGGATGCCTGTTGTGTTACTATCAACTCTAACCCCCATGGAATCATAAGCCAACATAAGCCTTCTTCTTTAAGTTCCTCCTAGTCATGGTCTCTTATCACCGCATCAGGAGAGCAAGGAATACAGTGTGTTCTCGCGTTGTGTAGTTGTCATTTGCAATCCTCCTGCCTCAGTCCCCCAAGTGCTAGGATTACAGATGTGTGCCACCGTGCTCAAGAAATAAATTTTTAGGATGTGAATTTTATGTAGCTATAATATGGTTTCATTTTATGTTTCTCTCCTTTTTCTACCTTTGTACACACATCTCTGAATTTCCTGAGGATAATTCTCTCTTCTTCTTTTTTTTAATATTTCTTTTCTTTTCTTTTTTGAAATTATAATATAATTACATCATCTCCAAGGATGGTTTTCTTGATGACAAGCTGCTGGGTGGAAACGTTTGTAATCTGAACGTTTGTTACGCGTTGTAGGCTTACCCTGCTCAGGTTCCCATTCACTCTGCTCCGTTTGTCCTCCACAGCGGCGTTTCCAGCACCCTTGCTCGTGCTATAATCCTTTAATAGTTATTTGACTCTCCAGGGCTGTCTCTCCACGTGCAGAGCCGGTGGCTGTGTGTAGAGACGCAGGTCACTGCGGAGGCTGGGATGTGAAGGGCTTAGGGATGGGGCTGGAGCGTCATCGTAGTCTGGGGCTGGTGTCAGTAGTCCAGGGCTGGTGTTGGCGCTCTGAAAGCAGAGGAGATATGAGCAGTGGTCTGTGGGCTGCCCTCTTGTCTGGAATAACGTTTCTGGGGAGGTGGAGGAGAGAGAGTCAGTATTTGGAAAAGTTGCTTAAGAGGCTTATTAAAATGTAGACCAAGCAGTGCACACCTTTAATCCCAGCACTCCAAAGGCAGGGGGAGAAGCAACTCTGTGAGTTTGAGGCTAGCCTGGTCTACAGAGTGAGTTCCAAGACACCCAGGGTTACACAGAGAAACCCTGTCTCAAAAACAAAAACAAAAAACAAACAAACAAACAAACAAAAAAACAAAACAAAACCAAACCAAAACAAAAAAAACCAAAACCAAAACCAAACAGCAACAACAAAAACCCAAACCCGAACCTCAAACCATTAGGGGAGAGACTGGGGAATTGGCTCAGCAGTTAAGGGTGCTTACTGCTCTTCCGTTGGATCCAGACTTGCTGCCCAATATCCATAAGAAGTGTCTCACAGTTGCTAAGGGAGGGAGGGCTGCCTTGTGCTAGTGGTTGCAGAGGGAAGGCGTGACGGAGTCTACGGCAGCATGCAGTGGTTTGCTCATGTCTTCATGGATCAGGAAACGGTTCTGGCTGGAAGGCTGGTGAGCTGTCTGCCAGTAACCTACTTCCTCCAGCCCGTTCTAAAGGTTTCCCAGTTTCTTTAAAACAGTGTCATCAGCAGAAGCTCCGTGTCCCAGCACCTGAGCCTGTGTGGACACCCCATGTCCAAGCCGTAACACGATGTGTTCACGCACTGCGCATGGGTGGGCTGGAGAGACAGGGATGGCATAGAGAAAGGAACCTTCAGGACGGATTCTGGGAGCTGCAGATCCGCTTCCGGATTTCCTAGCCGTATCGTTGTTTGCACCGATGTGATGCGTTTTCGGGCGTTAGTAAAAGAATTTACCTGGCATTAAGTTGTAGCTCTTGGGGTAGGAGAGATGGCCCAGCAATTAAGGGCGCTTCTCGCTCTTGCAGAGGTCCCAAGTTCTGTTCCCAGCACCCGTATCTGGCAGTTCACAATGAGATGTAATTCCATACCTAGGGGATGCAATGCCCTCTTCTGGCCTCCGTGGGCACTGTACTCATGTGGAACACACACACACACACACACACACACACACACACACACAAATCTTAAATCATAATTCTGACCCTAGTCTGCTTTATGAAGATGGGACATGATTTCAATAATAGATTATTCATCACCTTGGAAAAGACCAGACTCTTCACACAGGGGCTTGCTATTCTGTGCAACAATTTCAGTGCAAGGAGACTCTACGTTTGAGAGCAGAGGCAGGGGGACTACAGTGTAATTACTTTGTGTGTGGAATGCTTGTCACCTCTGTTTTCTCATTGAGTATGATGTACATGTGCCAAAACAAACAAACAAACAAACAAACAACCCCCCCAAAAAAACAAAACAAAAACAAACAAACAAACAAAAAACCCAGGCCATCAGTGTAAGGAGAGCAGCCCAGCCTCACATTGACTGATTTTCTCTGGGTTCCTACTCAGAGAAAGAAGACAACTATGGAGTAGTTTGCTTATTTTTAACACCTACTTATTTAAACCGTTTGAGAGTACACCTGAAAATTGTATGCGTGGGCGTGTGTACGCCACAGCGCTCATGCGTAGCTCAGAGGACAACTTGTGGGAGTCGGTTCTTCACCAAGTGAGTCCCGGGGGATCAAATTTAGGTCGCTGATGGTGGCAGGCACCTTCACCCCGAGCCATCTCCCTGGCCCTGTGTATTTTTAGATTTACTTATATTAATGCGTGTGTGCGTGCACGTGTGTGTGTGTGTGTGTGTGTGTGTGTGTGTGTGTGTGTGTGCTCCCCCAGAGGCTAGAAGGCATCAGATCCCCTAAAACTGGAATTTCAGGTGGTTGTGAGATGTCCAACATGGATGCTGGGTATTAAATTTGGGTCCTCTGCAAGAGCAGCAAGTATTTTTAATTACTGAGCTATCCTTCCAGCTCTCTCTCTCGTTTTTTCTTCCTCCTCTTCTTCCTCCTTCTTTTTTGAAAGAGAGAGTTTCACTGTGTAGACCAGGCTGCCTTTGAACTCACAGTGGTCCTCCTGCCTCAGATTCCTGAGTCCTGGAATAACAAGTGTGTGCCGCCATGCCCAGCCAGTGGGTTCCTCTTAGAAGATTCCTTGACCTTTTTCTGAGTCTAGGCAGGCCACTCCCGTTCTCACTCCCTGTCATCGTCACTCCACGTTGAACTACCCGACCCTCCATCCACGTGGATCTCACTATTTCTCCTATTTGTGTTGGCTGCACCTGTGTTCTGAGGCAAACCTCTGCGTTTCGTACATCTCATTCCATTTTCTTTTCCTCCCCCCCTCCTTTGACAGGGTTTCTCTGTGTAGCCTTGGCTGTCCCGGACTTGCTTTGTAGACTGGGCTGGCCTTGAAGTCACAGACATCCTCCTGCCTCTGCCTTCCAGAATGCTGGGATCACAGGCGTGTGCTACTGTGCCCGGCTTTCTTTTCCCTCCTTAAGGACGTTGCTCAGGTCTTTCTAAGTCACCAAAGTCTTCCTGTCTGCTGGCTCATTCCCCTCCATGTGTGTATTTGCTAATTGATCATCACTTCGGGACTGGAAAATCTCCATCCTTTGTCCTTCTCCAGTGGCAGCTTCATTTCACTTTTTCACTTTCTGGAGAGTCTCTCTGAGAAAGCGGCTGTTCTTATTTTGGAGACAGCTTCACAACACAGCCCAGGCTGGCCTTGTCCTTGAGTGTCCCTGCCTCGGCCTTCCTAGGGCTGCAATTACAGCCATGCTCTTTCACGTCCAGCCGTCATATTCTTTCTGGAATGTATGTGGCCAGGGTTTTAGCCCCTAGTGGTCATTTTTCAGGCTTTATCTTTCCTAGCCAGCCTGTGTTCTTTTCTTCTTCAGGCTCGGGACAAAACCTCAGCTTCGGGCTAACACCCAAAGGGATGACAGATTTATCTGCTACCTCGCTGGTGGAGTCTTCTGGGTTTCTTTGGTTGCCATTCCTTACCTTCCTGCCTAAATATCAGAAGGTTTGGGATTCAGTCCTTGGGCTCCTCTCGGCAGCCCTATTTATAACGGGATGCTTAATCTCGGCCATCAACTTGATTGAGTTGAGACATGCCTAGGACATTAGCGGGATGCACTTCTGGGGGTGTCCCTCAGGGCGTCTTTTGAGGCAATGAAGTAAGAAGGGAGAGCCTGCCCTGCATTCCTGACTGTGGGTTAGAGACCTAGAGGGAACAAGAAAGGATCTTGCCAGCACAGGCTTGCTCTTTTTCTGCTTGGCCGCTACAAGGTGAGTAACTTTTATCTGCCAGGTCTTCCTGCTGCCATGATGCTCTGTCTCAGCACAGGTCCACATAATGGAGATTCTGAAGCCATGAACTGATTCTCTCTCTCTCTCTCTCTCTCTCTCTCTCTCTCTCTCTCTCTGTGTGTGTGTGTGTGTGTGTGTGTGATTTAAAATAGGATCTCATGTGCCCCAGCCTTGTCTTGAACTCATGAACTCTTGTGCTTCTACTTTCCAAGTTCTGGGGTTACAGGTGTGTGCCACCATGCCTGACAGTCCTTCCTTCTTTGAATTATCTCAGGTGTTTGTCACAGTCTGGCTAACAGATGCACACACACACAGCAGACACACATATACTTGCAGAGTTAGGGCTTCAATCCAGAGTCTCACATGTGCTACTTAGATTTTGTCAATGTGACTCACACCAGCTACTGTCATCCGGGAAGAAAGAATCCCAGTGAAGAATACTTCTGTCAGGTTTCCTTACAGGCCAGTGTATGGGTCATTTTCTTGATTAATGTTGGAGGGGCTACCCACTGTGGGCAGTGCTGCCCCTGGGCAGATGGCCCTGGCTTGTATAAGAATGCAGACCGAGCAAGCCATTGAGAGCAAGCCAGTAATTCGTGGTCTTCCACGGTCTCTGTTTCAGTCCCTGCCTCCAGGTTCCTGCCTTGAGTTCCTGTCCTGACTTCCCTCAGTGATGGACTGTGATTGGGATGTTGCCAACCAAATAAACTCTCTTTCCTCCTCAAGTTTGTTGTGGGCAGGGTTTCATTGCAGTAATAGAGACCCAAACCTGGAAAGTCGCCATGAACAGAAAGCTTGGAGGGGCTATAGATCAATGAATGCCCGGACCTGAAGCAGCCAGGGCTCCAGAGAGGGCTCAAAGCAGGTGTTATTTTTGCAAAGGACCAGAGTTTGGTTCCCAGCTCCTGTATTGGATGGCTCACAACTGCCTGTAACTCTAGCTCCAGGGGATCTGATGCTCTCTTCCGGCCTTTGGGGGCACTTGCACACACATGCACACACATTAAATGACCATATATATGTATATGAGAAGATTTAGAGTGACAGCTTGGCAGGTAAGACACTGGCTGCTCTTCCGGAGGACCCAGGTTCGATTTCCAGCAACCACAGGGCAGCTCACAACTGCCTGTATGTAACTCCAGTCCCAGGGGGTCCTGCAACCACATGGTTTACAAACATACATGTAGGCAAAACACAATACACGCAAAGTAATAAACAAATAAACCCGTTTTAAAAATTAGATTCGGAAAGGATATCTTATAGGCAAATACAGCAGTGCAAATGACTTACAGTTTTGTTCTTCCTCGGCCAACAGTATCCACAGATTCATTTTCTGAAACACAATGTATTTCACAACTAAAGCTCCACACATTTAAAATTGAGTTTTCTCTTTTTGAAGTACAGCTCCAAGCAACTACAAGTTTCCATCCCTCTAACCCGAGGCAGCAGTTGCTTTTAACTTCTATCTTTTATTTAAAAAACTTAATTGGAAGTTTTTGTAGCCAGAAGGAGCACTTCAAAGAAAGGGGGAAAAATCCCAAAAATTAATACTTTATGTCAGAGGTTAGTAGGGAGAGAAACAAAGATTGCAGACACGAGGGGTTAATGGTACAGGGAAGGAGACCGGAGCGGACTCAAGAAAGGAAGGAAATCAGGAAACAGCTTTTTTTTTTTTTTTTTAAAGTGGAGTGATATTTTCCCTGCTCTGAACAGAGGAAGACAACAGAAGGCTTGCAGCAGTGTTTGTAAAGTCTCACATAGCCCAAAGGCCCTGCGTGCAAATCCCTTCACACCGTCCAGGCCTTTGCCCCCGTCCACAATCACCCATCCAGGTACCACAGCTCTTCCTGTGTATTTTGGAGCCCGTCCTGCCTTGTAGATTCTATTTTTCTTAAACATTTTCATGTTACTCTTCTTCTTCCCTTAACAGCCCTGGCTGTCCTGGGGTAGACCAGCCTGGCCTCTGCCTCCTAAGTGCTGAGATTAAAGGTGTATGCCACCACGCCCAGCTTTCATTACTTAAAAAAAAAAAAAGATTTATTATTCATTTATGAATGCGTGTGTGTGTGTGTGTGTGTGTGTGTGCTGTATGGAATTATGCGTAGGTATTTTTGGAGGCCAAAGGACACTGAATTCCCCAGAGTACAGGCAGTTCTGGACCACCTGCTGTCGGTGCTGGGAACCAATCCCGGGTTCTCTGCAAGGGCAGTGAGTGCTCTTAACTGCTGAGCCATAGCTCCAGCATCAAGATTCTCCTACTTTTTATTTTGAGGGGTATTGGAGAGCAAAGGAGGGTCTTGTGTCTGCTGGCAGGCTGCTCTATTTTTGAGCTACACCCCACCTCTGAAATTATCATCTTCGCTGTATCAGGGATGGTGTGGACAGGCCAGTGAGACGCGGGCTGCGAATAGCTTCATCAAAGGTAGGTGGCAGAGGCGGGGTTTATTACCTACTACTGCAGTGTGTACCGGGAAAACTGGCGGTGTGGGTGCGCACACGCACACACGCCAAGGCGCCCGTGTGGAGGTCAAAAGACAGTTTGAGGGAGTTGGTTCTCTCCCGCCATGTGGGTTTTGGGGACTCAACTCGGGTCACCGGGCTTCGCAGCCAACGCCCCCGCCCGCTGAGCTATCTTGCCGGCCCTACGGGGCTGCTGTGTTCTTGGGTTTCTGCTAGCAGAGTCGGGCGCCGCGTCAATGTGGCGGCGTCCTTGAGTGACTGCAGTTGGGGCTTATCATGGCTAACAACAGCCTCTCCTCGAGGCGAGGATGGTCCTGTCTGGAGTCAGGCGTGGCACAGCGGGGCCACCTGTCCTAAACAGGTGTTTTCATTTTGGGCTGTCACACTCAGCCCTTTCTGAGCAGATAAGGGCCGCGCTTGGAGTCGGCAGTGGCTTTGCCCCCAGCTCAGCCTGCTGTGAAGCAAAAGCTGCCTTGTCCTGGGGCTCAGAGGGCTGGCACGGCTCCCGCCCAGAACCCCACAGTCTCTCTTCAGGAAAGCACATTCATAAGCTGTTTATTCATGTACTATTTTATACATGCAAAAGAATGTATGAACGCATGTCAAATGCCTTTTTATTTTTTTCGTTCTCTCGTTCCCGAACCCCACTTACATAGATGTCCCAGACAGAGAGCATGCATCCTCTCTCTCTCTCTCTTTTTTTTTTTAAATATTTTTATTCATGTGTATGTGTGATGCATGTGTGCATGTGTGCAGGTGCGCATAGAGGCCAAAAGAAGCTGGGTTTGAACTCGCTATGTAGCTGAGGATGACCTTGAACTCCTGATTCTTCCAGCTCCACCTGCTGGGATTCGAGGCATGGACCGGGTTTATGCAGTGCTGGGAATCAAACCCAGGGCCTTCTGGATGCTGGGTGTGCTGGTTTGAATGCAGGAGGGGTTCGACTCAGGGAGTGGCATTATTGGAGGTGTGGCCTTTCGGAGTAGGTATGGCCTTGTGGGAGTAGGTGTGTCACAGGGGGTGGGCTCTGAGGTTTCAGAAGCTCAAGTTGGGTCCAGGGTCGCTCCCTGCTGCCTGCTGACCCAGATGCAGAGCTCTCAGCCCCCTCGCCAGCACCGTGTCAGCCTGTGTGCTGCCATGCTTCCCGCCGTGCCAACAAAGGACTGAACCTCTGAACTGTACGCCAGCCCCAAAGCAAACGCCTTCCTTTGTAAGAGTCGCCGCGGACGTGGTCTCTTCACGGCGGCAGACCCCCAGCTAAGACACTAGGCAGGCGCTCTACCCACTGAGCAACGCTCCTTGAACATCTAGCTCTTCTATTTTCTGGGTTTCTCTGTGTATGTCTGGCTGTTCTGGACTCGCTTTGTAGACCAGGCTGCCTCGAACTCACAGCAATCCTCCTGCCTTTGCCTCCCTGAGTGCCGGGGTTAAAGGTGTGCGCTACCCTATTTTTTTGTTTTTATATTTTCTAAACGTATTTAGGAAGATGGACTTTTTGACTAGTTAATTAAGTTAAACTTCTATGAGTGCCTTT
>REGO01000034.1:3217416-3254582 GCA_010120015.1 Rhombomys opimus
TTATGTGTGTGAGTGTCTTGCCTGCAGGTAAGTAACTGCGCCACGTGTGTGTGATTCCTGCAGAGGCCAGACGAGGGCACCATATCTCTTGGCATCGAAGTTACTGACGGCTGTGGGCTGCCCAGCAAATGTTTCTGAAAAGCATGTTTAATCTAAGAAGCCTTTAGAACTGACTTCAAGTCTCAGGGCCAGGTAGATTTTAGGCTCTGCTGGTATAGCAAAGCCTTTTATGTTTGCGTAGTGTACTGGCCTGGGTGGCCAATGAGCAGTCCAGAGACTTTCCTCTCTCATCCTCCCACCTCCTCACAGGAGTGCTGGACCACACAGGTAACCCAGCTACACCGTGCATCCCACTTTTCCCCTAAAGACGTATTTAGTTATTTTATGTATTTGGGTATTTCATCTGCATACCAGAAGAGGGTCTAGGACCTCGTAGAACTACAGTGATACCCAGCTGTGAGCTGACATGTAGATGCTGGGAATTGAACCCCGGACCTCCGGAAGAGGTGTCAACGCAGTCCGGTTCAGTTCTTTACGTGGGCTGTGGGGATTTGAAATCAGGCCCTTCTCATGTGCAGAAAGTACTGTTATGCACGGAGATACTTCCCCAGTGGCTTCCTCTTTTTCCTCCCTTCCCCTCCCTTTTGAGACAAGGTCTCACCATATATCCCTGACCTACGTACACCAGGCCGGCCTCAAACTCACAGAGTTCCCCCTGCCTCTGCCTCCTTCATGTTGGGGTTAAAGGTGTGCATCACTATGCCTGGCCCCTGTTTCTTTAAAACAAGGTCTCACTAAGCAGACGAGACTAGTTTGAACTTGTCATCAAGCAGTTCAGAATGGGCTTGAACCCACGACCCTCCTACCTGAGAGTTTAGTAACATTGATGGTGGGCCAAATTTGACCTCCAAAATATTTGGAAGTGCTGGGGACTGAACAAGAGGCCTCTTATTTCTTTTAAAGTTTGTTAAATCAGTCTTTTGAAAAATGCTGGGTGTAGCATTTTTGTGGTGGCACAAGCCTTTAATCCCAGCCGTAGGGAGGCAGAGGCAGGTGGATCTCTGTGAGTTCAAGGCCAGCCTGGTCTATAGCATGAATTGCAGGACAGCCAGGACTACATAAAGAGACCCTGTCTTCAACAGAGAGAGAGAAAAAAGCCAAGTATGTAAGCTTCCTCATCATTGTAATAAAAAAACAGCACAAAAAAAACAAAAAAAAGAAAAAACGCCGGGGGGTGGTGGGGGGGGGGGGGGGGGGGGGGCAGGAGCCTCAGGATTGTTCGGTCACTTTGCAGCAGCAATCAGGACGTGGGCCAGGCTATAAAACCTTAAGGCCCGCTCCCACTGACCTCTCTAGCAAGTCTCCATCAGGTACAGATTTCACAGTCTTGCACACAGGGCCACCAGCAGGTGGCCAGTGTTGAACCCACCATGAGACAGTTGGGGTCATTTCCTGTTGAAACCAACACCAGGCAGCATTGGGGATGGTGGGTGGGGGCTGAGCAGGAGAACCACAAGTTAAAGGCTAGCCTATAGGCTGCCTGGGAGCCGGCCCTCAAAATCCAGCAATGAAAGTATCTGCCGGAACCCTGCCTTGGTGCACATCTGTAATCCCAGCCCTCAGGAGGCCGAGGCAGGAGAATCTCGGGTTCCAGGCCAGCCTGGGCTACATAGCAAGATGCTGGTTTAGAAATTAAAGTCTGTGGGCACACTATTTCTTTTGTCAGATAACTTTTAATTCCAGGCATTGCCCCAAAGGACAGAAGTCCCCCCCCCCATAATTGGATGTCGGGCACGGTGACAGGATTGACTTTTGCATTCACTGTTTTAGTCTCGGTAGCAGAATGTTAGTTTAGCTGGGATTGTTAATTTCCCCTTGGGGAAGAGCAAGCGCCCGGAGTCCTGATTGAGAAATCAATAACTCCTTAGTGAGTCTGGTGAATTAACGGCCACACACGTGTCAACCTTTTCTCCAAAGAGTATCGATTTTCCCCAGGACCAGCATGTCCATTCCCTTCATCATTTCCTTCCTCTAAATAGTAATATACAGAGTTATTTAAACAGACCCCAAGATCGCACACTAACCCTTCCTCTTTTTCAGAAAGTAGCAGGAGGAATCACAGCAAACTCTCTTGTTTGCATATTTCTATCGCGACCCCTAACCTCTCTGGAGGACTCGAGGCTGTCTGCCTGCGCAGCCGGAGGCCCGGATCACGGGGCTGCAGATTAAGCCCTGAATACTGACTAGTTTTTCCAAGCCTTCCCAGCGTGTGAAGATAGTGCTCATAGCTCCCAGGCAAACGGGAGCGTCCAAAGCCGAGCGAGAATTTTGAGCAATAGCTGTCTGATGTATAAATTTATTTTGCTCTCAGTGTTTTATTCTCGCTGTCCGCATTATTCTTTATGTCGACTTTCTTTGAAAACGGCCTCGTTTTTGTTTGATGTTCTCACCACTGTGAGCGGAGTTTTGGTCAGTTCCTGTTAAATGGGGCAGTGTTGGTCTTCTTATTATTTTTAGCTTCATTTCTTCCTTCTTTTTTTTTTTTATTATTTAAGGAATCAGGTTGTGATGAGTTGAGTGAGTCAGACATCCCCCTCGCTGGTGACCTCCACAGGAGTCTGTGTGGCCTTCCACTGTGCACAGACGAGGCCGGAAACCCTGCCAAGCGACGACGTCAGGGTTCCTCCCACTTGGGATAGAAAACAAGGCTTTGGGCTGAGGATTTCTTTTTCTAACGGTTTCAAGTTGTTATTATTACGTCTGTTTTAAGGGAAAAACAAATGTATTCTCTGCATAGGTCTATCCTTCTTTTATCAAAGAAACATGTAGACAGGTAGATTGGTATATTTACTTTTTCTTTCTCTTCTTCTTCTAATTCTTCTTTCTGGCTTTTAGACAAGGGCTTGTCCTGCAGCCTGGGTTAGCCTTGAACTACTGTGTAACCTTTGTGGACTTGAACTCAAGAGCAAGAGGGAAGCCATGGAAGACATTGTCTGAAAAGAATTTAGACTTAAAACTTATGAACTCAGTAAGTCTTTAAGGGCATATCAGTGTCTATTTTCCTTTCATACGCAATAAAAGAAGATTATTGTCAGGCTGGAGAGATGGCTCAGTGGCTAAGAGCACTCACTGTTCTTCTGTAGGTCCTGAGTTCAATTCCCAGCAACCATATGGTGGCTCACAACTGTCTATAATGGGATCTGATGTTCTCTCCTAGCATGCAGGCATACATGAAGATAGGGCACTCGTATAAATTAGAAATGATGATTAATGTTTCACACACCACATCTTCTCTGTCCTCAGCCTTTCGGAGAGCTTGTCTGCTGGTTTTAGCAGAGTCCTGGAAAGTTCTCCTCTTAGAGGGAGGTGGTCCTCTTTGACCCAGGGGATTGGAACTCAGACCCTTATGTCTGTATGACAAGCACCCTACTGGCTGAGCCATCTCTCAACGTCCTTTTGCCTGTTCTCAAACTAATAATTGATCACCTAGTTCACGCTAAATATCAAGATAAGCACAAGTGGTGTAGGCTTGGATTTTTCAACAAACCTACTTTATTTAGGGTTCTTAAATGTTTCTACCTCCCGTCCAACCCACTGACCAGAGGTAGGGAAGAAAGAAGGTTGCTAGGAGGAAGGGGTCGCAGAACTTTTTAGACGCAGTTCCTCGCTCGTTGTCCGGGTACCAGCAGCCCGGTCCAATCGCCAACCCCAAACAGCAGCATGCATCATCAGGATTCAGCAGAAGCAGAAACAGCAGGACTCAGAACTAGTCATGGAAAGCCACAAGGCTCAGTCGGATTGGCCCGGAAGTTCTCCAGAACGTTTCTCTTGGCGAAGCAAAGTGCTGAAGAAAGAAGCCCAGTGAGCGACAAGACGTCTACCCAAGAAGCGATGTCTCACTGTGCGTGGGCTTCTGCATACCTCCCCTCCTCAGAGTCCACCCCGGGATGTTCTCAGCTGGCCAAAACCAGGCCCCTCGAACGGGACAGCTCACAGCCAAATGTCACCCGTCTGTCACAAGACAGCTTCCAGCGAAACCTCGAAGGACGCAACCGGAGACTTCGAGGAAACCAGAGACTTCCGCTTCAAAGTGGCTTTAATTACTTTGTGGTATTTGGGAGTGGAAGACGTCAGCCTACGTCTTCAAAGATTTATTCTGTTTTTCTGTGTGTGAGTGTTCTGCCTGCAGTTAAGTACATAGCTTCAGAAGGAAGGCGTGTGGGGTGGTGAGGGGGGTCGGGAAGGGGACACCTGCCCAGCTCACCAAAACAGCCAAATCCGTGCTGGAGAGCAATACGGGACAGATGTTCATCCGCCATACATCATCAGCTGTTTGGCACCTCAAAATGTGATCTGCTTATAACACGTTCCCCCGTGGGCTTCTAATGACAGTTAGAATAGGGATGGAGAGATGGTTCATTGGTCAAGAGCACGTGGTTCTTCCAGGAGACTAGAGTTTGGTTCCCAGTGTCCACACTCGGTGGCTAGCAACTGCCTGTCAGTCCAGCTCCCGGGACAGCCAAGGCCTCTGACCTCGGAGGGCACCTTCGCTTGCGAGTGCGTGTGCTCACACACACTGAATTTAGAAAGGCAAAACAATTGTTTATTTAATATTCGTATTGTGTGGGTGATGTGTGTACGTGTGTGACAGAGAGGGACGTGGAGTCTTTTCTTGACTTCCACGGTCATGCTGGTTGCAGGGATTGAACTCAGGTCGTCGGGACTGTGCAGCAAGCCCTTTCCCTGTTGAGCCCTCTCAACAGCCCCACCTGTTTGTTGCTGTTGTTGTTGTTATGTTTCACATATATATGTGTGTGGTGTGTGCATGGGGTGGGAATGTGACTGGGTGGGGATGTGTTTGTGTGTGTGTGTGTGTGTGTGTGTGTGTGTGTGTGTAGGCTTGAGGCTGATGTCATTCTGTGTTTCCCGAAATCATTCTCCTAGCCAGATTATTTCGAGGGTTCCGGGTCTCTGCTTCCTGTGCTGGGATTATTGGCAGCTGCCAGTGTTGTGATTTTGGAACCAAACCTGCTTCTGGGTTGCCTAGTAACCTATGATGTTATCATGTGTCGATGGCCAGGTAGCCACACCTGGAAGGCGTGGTTACCTTGCTCCTTAAAAGGATCAGCTGGCTATGTGGTCCCTCTCTTGGCCTTCTCCCCTTTCTCTATCAGGGTACCCCCCTTTCCCCTCTCTCTCTTTCTCTCCATTATGTCCTGCTCTCCCTTCTTTCCCTCTCTCTTTATGTCCACCTAATAAACCGCTTTCATAGAAGATCTGTTGTATGCCTAATCGTCATTATTTAATATGTCCCATAACATTACAGCCAGGCCTAGCTGGCTCCCACGTGCTGGTCCTCACCCTTGTAGCAAATGCTTTACCATCTGAGCCATCTCCCAGCTCTCCACCCCACCCGGAGCGTGCCAGTTCACCTAGGCCGAGCCGCCATGGGGCTCCAGGGACTCTCCTGTCTCCAGCATCCAAGAGCTGGGATTCCAGGGGCATGCTGCCCTGACCAGGTTTTTACGTAGGTGTTAGGGATTTGAACTCCGACACTCATGCTTGTGTGACAAGCACTTTACTGTTCAGCCATCTCTCAAACCCCATTTCCCTATGCTTATTTTTTTTTTAAATTGTTTAATTTATCTTGGTATTTAGCTTAGTCCATGTTTAATACCAAGATAAGTAGCCTTATTTTTATTTACTTTTAAATAAAAATAAATAAAATTTATTTATTTATGATTTTTATTTACTTTGTAGTATTTGGGAGTGAAGACATCAGCCTACCATTTTCTAAAAGATTCATTTTATTTGTGTGAGTGCTTTGCCTGTACAGGATATGTGTACCTGGTATTGTGGAGGTCAGAAGAGGGCATCGGACCCCCTAGAGCTGGAGTTTATATGTTTATATGTGGCGCTATTTTGGCCATTTTGAGCCTAAAGTGCCTATTAAACAAGTGAGTAGTGAGATGAGGTGCTACGATGTGTGTTGCCAGAGGGCGGTAGGGTTGGGGAGACGCCTTTAAGACCCTCAGAGTGTGGGTGATGTTTAAAGCCACAGTGCTTAGGCTGGGGGGGGGTGATGCACACTAGGATCCCGGAATTTGGGGTGCAGAGACAGGAGGCTCTGAGTTCCAGGCTAGCCTGGACATAGCAGATCTTGTCTCAAAAAAGAACCAAGAAGCCAGGTATGGTGTTGCATGCCTTGAATCCCAGCACTTGGGAGGCAGAGGCAGGTGGATCTCTCTGAGTTGGAGGTCGAGGCCATCCCTAGTACCAGGACAGCCGGGGCGACACAAAGAAACCCCACCTCAAAAAACAAAAACAAACAAACAAAACAAAAAGGAGGGAAGGGGAGGAACCCACAAACAAACAAAGTCGACAACAAAAACCAAACCCTCAAAGGTCGGGGATGTGGCTCACGGTGAAAAGCTTGTTAAGGATGTGCGAGGAGGCCCTGGCTCAACCCTCAGAGCTGGGGGTGAAGAATCACAGAATGAGCGGGGGATGGCTCCGTGGTTAAAGAGTCTGCCAAGCAAGTGTGAGGACCCAGGTTTGTATCCTCAGGAGCTCGTGTAAATGCCAGGTAGGAGTGGCGGCCTGTCTGTAACCCTTGCCTCAGACGTTGGAGAGAGAGGAGCTGCCTCAGTAATCATGGTATATGAGCAATAGAGAATGGTCTTGGACATCAGCCTGAGGTTTCCACATGTGTGGGCATATGTGTGGTTTGAGCATACGTGTGTACCCAAACACATACAAAATATACATCCGCATACATGTTACACATGAAAAAAAAAAACAAAAAACAACAGAGAAATAAAAGCCACACAGGCCAGGCACACACCTGTGAGGCCAGACTTTTGGAGATGGAGTCTGGAGAATCAGGAGTTCAGGGTCATCCTTGGCTACACAGGGTTCCAGAACAGCCTAGGCTCCCCGAGGCCCTGTCTCAAAGCAACCCCAACAGCAATGTCAAAGCCACAGGGCTGGGTGGGGGTCCTTGGTTTTGCAGAAATAAGAGGAGGTGGTTTCAGACTGGGCCCCAAGCCACGTCATAGACGCTGAGAAGCAGAGCGTCCACCAGGGCCTCAAAGTGGAAGAAGCCACCAAGAACTGAAATAAAAGCAGAGCCCGGTGGGCTGGTGACTGTGTGAGGCTCGTGTGTCAGCTGCTGCTGACAGACAGAGGCGAGTTCTGAGCCACCTGAGCCCTGGGCGACTTCCTACCTCAGCTTTGCCTGTGTTTTAGCACCTCAGCGCTCTCCGATCTTCTCCGAGGGGAAGGGAAAGGTCAAACTCCCTCTCGCAGCTCCTTCGTCGTCGTCTAAGTATTCCATTAGACCTAGAATAAAACAGATTAAAGAATTAAAGTGCTGGAGGCCCCGTGTCTGTTGGTAGGCACTTAACCCACCCCATAGTGGCGTCCTGGTGTCAAGCAGCTGTGTATATTTAGAAAGAACCCATCTGAATGCTCCAGAGGGCTTTTTGTGTCATGCGTTAGAACTGCTTGGAAGAGCTGATTGGCCCAGGCCCACAAAGAGGCTTCCAATAGGTTTTAAAGCCTTCTGTCTCATTTTCTTGTGCATTTGTTATTAGCTCAATAAATAATAAATAGAGGAATTACCCAGTCACTAATTTGCTTTTCTTGATCAAGTGGAATTCATGTTTTAATAAATTGCCATTTTTGTATTATTGACTATGAGCTGTAATACACTCATACTTCAAACATAAAACTATTTTTTATTGTCACATTTCCTCCCCCCTTCCCTGCATGTCTGCTCTTCAGCTATGGCTTTTCTCGGGATGTTTGTTCAGTTTTTAACCCCTCCTCATGTCCCCATCTTGTAGAAGCCTTCCAGGAAGATGTTTGCTTTCTTCCCAAATTACTTGACTTAAAAAACTAATATTTGTTTACTGTTCTCTGATCATAAGAATAATAAATGATCCCTTTTAGAAATCTTACACTGCTTTTTTTTTCAGTGTGTGTGTGTGTGTGTGTGTGTGTGTGTGTGGGTGGGTGTCTGTGTCTGTGTGAGTTTATGTACATCCTTCATGTGCAGTGCCTGAAGAGGCCAGAGGGCATTGGATTCCTTGGATGCAGAGTTCTAGGTGCTGTGAGCTGCCGGAGGTCAGTGCTGGGAACTGAATTCAGATTCTCTGGAAGATCAGCAAGTTTCCTAACTGCGGAGCTATTTCTCCAGTCCCAGAGTGTGGCCGGAGCCACCCGTATTATCAGGAAATGTTGAGTTGAGCTATATGAAGTTGCTGATATTTAATTAGTTTTGGTTAAAGAAACTGTAGTTTCAAATAGTTCTAACAACAACAACAAAACAGCAAAAGAAAAGAAAAGAAATAGTTCTACCTGTTCCTTCTGTTTGCATTTGTAATTATTGCAACACTTACTTATTTAGCTTTCTAATTCAATTTCAGGCTTTTAGATTTCCCGACTTGATATAGCAAGAATTGAATAGTTCCCTGAAATAGCATCCCTTGTTTTGACTTTCCTCGAAGAATTGGTTTCATGCCTCCTTCAGTCTCTCCTCTGACTTTCCAGAGCCAGGGGCCATGTCTGATCGCTTAGCCTTTCTTGCAGTGTTCTAAAATGGCTGCAGCCCCATAGAAAGAGCAGCACAGCATTGCTTGAGAGATGCACTTGGACAGGACTGTGGGAGGCACCTTAGCCTTACAAGCAGCCTTATGCGGGTTGGGGAATGTAGCTCAATTGGTAGGGTGCTTGCCCAGCATCCATAAAGGCCCTGGTTCGATTCCACTGAAGTATGCAAAACTGGATGCGGTAGTCCATTCTCCCTCAGCTTCCCTCAGGAAGAGACAGGAGGTCCAGAGGTTCAAGGGCATCCTTAGGTACACACTGATGCCTGTCTGGGCCATGTGAGACTCTGTCATGAATAAACAAACACCAGCTCCCATCCCTTGCCAAAAACCTGGCCTTATGGATGTTACAAGTAGTTTAAATTATTATCAAAGCTGGTACCAGTGTCAGCGTGGGGGAGGGCGCCTTGCCTGACTGATTTTCCCACTTCTGTGTCTCCCTGGTCCGAGAAGAAAGCATGCCTACTATGAAACCTGCTTTCCCCTCTGGCCTACTTGCTGGCCTGCATCTTCTTCTCTGGGGTTTAATAAGAATAACGGTAAGCTAGGTGTGGTGGTTCACGTCTTCAATCCCAGCACTCCGGAGGCAGAGGCAGGTGGATCTCTGTGAGTTCGAGGCCAGCCTGGTCTACAGTGCATGTTCCAGGACAGCCAGGGCTATATGGTGATACCCCGTCTCAACAAAACAGTAGAAAACAGAACAAGAATAATGGTAATGAAGATGGCTTCCATCAGTGGAAGGTTCACACCAGACATCATGCATTCTACATGCGTTTCCTCCTTTAAACGCTCCAGCAGTTCAGTGTCTGCTTTGTTGTTATTACCCGCCTCACAGTGGGTCCAGGCTGTGCTGCAGACTTCCAATGCACAGTAAATGCATGTGTATTCAGCTCAGAGCTCAGCCTCTGAGGCCTCGCTGCCCTGTGTGACTGGCTGATCGGCCTCTCTTAGGTTTTGCTCCGTTCCAGCTGATCAAGAACGTGATTTTTAAAACTGAATTTTTTTCTGTGGTAGTTTGAAAGAAAATGGCCCCATGGGTTTTTATGGACTGGTGGTATTGGGAGGAGTGGCCTTGCTGGAGTAGGCGTGGCCTTGCTGGAGTAGGTGTGGCCTTGCTGGAGGAAGTGTGTCACTGGGAGCAGGCGTTGAAGTCTCAGAAGCTCAAGCCAGGTCTACCTTGCCTTACTCTCTTCCTGCTGCCTGCAGATCCACATGTAGAATTCTCAGCTCCTCCTCCAGCACATGTCTACCTGCACGCTGCCGTGCTTCCTGAGGTGACAATAATGGGCTGACACTCTGAACTGTAAGCCGGCCCCAATCAAATGTTTGCCAAAGTCACGGTTTCTCTTCACAACCATAAAACCCTAGCTGAGACACCGTGTTGCTTGCCCGTGGAAAAATCACCTCTCCCTTCTTCTTCTTAAAGATTTATTTTCTTTGGGCTGGGTTAAGAGCTTAAGAGAACTGGCTGCTCTTGCAGAGGACCCGTGTTTGGTTTTCAGCACCCACGTGTCAGTTTACAACAGCCTGCAACTCCAGTCTTGGGGGATTTGACACTCCTTTTCCGCCTTCCTGGACACCAGGCATGCACAGGCTGCTGCACACAACTACATGCAGACAAATGCTCATAACCAAGGAAATAAAACGTTTAAAAAGATTGTTTCATTTTTAATTACACACGTGTGTACGTGCACATAGATGCAATACCTGCAAAGACCAGCAGGGGGCATCGGATCCTCTGGGGTTGTAAATGGTTTGATGAGGGTGCTGGGGACAGAACACAGGGTCCTCTGCAAGAGCAGTGTGTGCTCTTAACCACTGAGGCATCTTTCCAGCCTCCCAATGGAAAACTCCTCTATGCTGCCACCCTTAAACAAAGCCCTGAGACAGTCCTCCTCACTGGGCTCTCATATCTTCCCTGCTGGTTAGATGCACTGGGCACCTCTGTGTATCTGTTTATGTCAGGTGTTTTGGTCACATCAAGTATTCAAGCTATACTGCAGGCTTTCTAGGTATTTTATTTTTTATTGTTCTCTTCTCTTCCTTCTTCCTCCTCTTTCTTTCCTTCTCCCACCCTCTTTCCTTTCATCATCATCATCATCGTCGTCTTCTCTTTTTATTCTCCTTCTGTTTTCTCTGTGTAGCCCCGGCTGTCCTGGAACTCACTCTGTAGACCAGGCTGGCCTTGAACTCAGAGATCCACCTGCCTCTGCCTCCCGAGTGCTGGGATTAAAGCTGTGTGTCACCACCGCTTGGCTTTTTCTTCGTGTTTTAAATACCAGCCTCTTTTCCCCAGCATCCACCTATCTGGCTGCCTGGAAACCTCATATTCTTCCTTGAATGTGCCCTGTACTATCTCTTCCTGTGTGAAGCACCTTTCCACCAGCCCTGAAGAGCTGGCTGCCTTCTCTCCTGTGTACCAGTCTCCAGAGCACGCCGATTTACCTGGCTGTGGTGTGGCAGTTGTTTGCCACGGACTGTTGGTGATATACCCCAGGTCTTACTGAACTACCTGGCTGAGAAGATGAGGTTGGACGGTGTCCTAGTGACAGTGTCCTAGTCGTCGCTCTGTTGCTGTGAAGGGACACCGTGACCATGGCAATTTATTAAAAAAAAAAAAAAAGATCCTTTAAATAGGGCTGGCTTACAGTTTCAGAGGCTTAGTCTCTTGTTGTCAGGGCAAGAGCACGGCAGCACGCAGGCAGACACGGTGCTGGAGGAGTACCCGAGAGTTCCATATCCAGATTGGCAGGCAGCAGGGAAAGAGAAACCCTGGGCCTGGCCTGGCTTTTGAACCCGCTCCTGGTGACACATTTCCAACAACAGGGCCATACCCCTAATCCTTGTCAAGTAGTCCACTCCCTGATGACTAAACAGATTTATGTGCCTTTGGGGGCCATTTTCATTTCAAGCCACCACACATGGATACCTAGAGCTTGTGTTTATCTGGGATGCAGACAGGTGGGATGGGAAGGTCCAGGCCTCCTGCTCCTGTGAGAGCATGGTGTGTGAGCCTGGGCGTCAGTACCTGAGCTGGGCCCTTGAAGAGGCGGTTAGAAATCCCCGTTCCTTGGAGTCACGGTGGACGAGAGAACACGGTAGCTGCTCCAGCATGGAAGGAAATGATCTTTCTCCCCGCTCATAAGTCATTAGTGCTTCAAAGACAATCCCAACTTTATGCGATGGTTTGTGTCAGATTCTAAACAGAAACTGTAAACACAACAGATTCGTTAAATGAACCCAATTAACGAGAAGCCTAGCTGCTCTAGAGATGGTGGAGGTGATGATGGTGATGATTTTCTTGTTTAGTAGGTGTTTGTATTTGTGTCGCGTGCGTGCATGTGTGTGTTTGTGTGCAGACAGGCGTGGTGGTGCTATCTATATTAATTGCTGCTCCGTTGCGGTGATAAGACACCATGACCAGAAGCGGCTTAAGGGGGAGTTTGCTTTGGCTCATCTGTCCGGAGGGAGGATCTATAGGGGAGCCACGGAACCGTGGCAAGAGCCCTAGACCATGACTCGTCCTAGGTGGACACAGAAGGACCGTGAGCTCCAGGCCACTCCGGGCTCATCGTTCCAGGCTAGCCTGGGCTACAGTGTGAAAGCCTGTTGGTCTGTGTGGGGACGTATTTGTCTGGGAGGATGATGCTCTGTCCGCTCCCCGCGGGCCCCGCAACCTTCCGAAATCAGCGTTTCACCGTCTGCAGCGGTTTCGCCTACAGAAAGGCCCCGGTGCAGTGCCCCCTGCTGGTGAGTGGCAGCCGGCCGCCGGCGTCGTGTCAGTGATGGGTGAAGCGAGTCCGCTTGCTGACACCGGAGCCGGGGGGTGACGCTGAGCCTGCCAGGTCATTTCAGATCAGTCCTTAACGCAGCAGAAAGCCGAACATAGAGGAAAGGAGCAGCTCACGGGCTCTCTTTCTCCCCTACACTTTTTTTTTTTCCCTTTTCTGATATGGGATGATCCACCATAGCTCAGCCTGGCTGACTAAATCCGAACACTTTATAGAAATGTTTGTGTGTTTGTGTTTGTGCCTCGGCCTTCGCTTACTTAACAAGTCATTTGGCTTCAGTCCTCGGGAGCTGCATCCTCCGATCACCGGGAAACCTGATTTGAGCCTCCCCAGAGAAGGCTTAAGCGTGAAATATTTTAGGAGTGTTAATTTTGTGAAGCAATTAAGAGAGCACTTTAGGGGGACAGAGAGCCCTTTCCTCTCTTGCTTCCGTGGGATGAGTTAGCGTTCGCTTATGCACGTCTCTAAGTGGTCGTGTTAAAGAAACTTAATTAAATCTAAGGATAGATGACTGTTTTAGAATCCCATTTTTAACTCTGACTTCTCCCGTTGCTTGAGAATGCGTAATTATCCGTTTCAGTTTGCTCTTGCCGTACGTGGGGCTAAGCCCGCCCGTCTATATTGAGATGGATTTTAGCTCCCGGTTTCAGAGACCTCAGTCCATGACGGCTGGGCCCCATTCCCTTGGGCGGAACATTCTGGCAGCCTTTCCCTGGTGGTAAACAGGAAGTAAATCATGAGAGGCAGGAAGTGGTGAGGGGTAAGCTACCTCAAAGGCCCCATGATCCAGTGATGTGCTCCTGCAGCTGGGCCCCGATTCTTGTGGTTTCCCGAACTTCCTAAAATAGCATTACCTGCTTAGGATGAAAACGTTTAACACGTGATGCCTGGCATGGCGCTGGAGCCGGGGCTAAGGGCTGTATCCTGGACCCACAGGCAGCAGGTGGAGGGAGACACACACACCAGGCTTGGTGTAGTCTTTTGAAACCTCAAAGCTGGTGACAAACCTCCTGTAGAAAGGCTACACTTCCTAATCCTTTCCAAACAGTTCAAGCATTCAAACCTATGATCCTATGGGGGTCGTTTTCATTCAAACCACCACAGGACCTCTGGAAGAGCAGTGTGTACTCTTGACCGCTGTGCCATCTCTCCAGCCAGAGATACCGCCTTGAAAAGCAAACACGCCAGGGGTGGAGACACACGCCTTTAATCCCAGCACTCAGGGAGACAGAGGCAGGTAGATTGCTGTGAGTTTGAGGCCAGCCTGGTCTGTGAATGGAGTCCAGGACAGTCAGGACTACACAGAGAAACCATATCTCAAAAGACACCCCACCCCACCCCCAAAAAAAAAAATAAAGGCAAAGAAGAACAAACAAGCGCCGTCACTACCAACACCACCACAACAAAATTCCCTGAATGGGGAAACAAACAAACAACCACAACAAAATAAAAAAAAAAAAAAAAAAGAAGGGAAAATTAATTTGTTTACCTTGGTAACATGGCGCTCTGTGGAGGCTATTTGGCGGGTGTAGGATCAGAATCTCCCTTAGCATGCCTTAACCAGCTAGCAGACGAGGGAAGACTGGGAAGTGAGTAAATGGGGGATGAAACTCTCCTCAGTGAAGAACAGAGAAAGCTACCCCCAGAGAGATGGGAACCTGTATTCCTCAAGCTTTCCATCACTGTAACAAAGCATCTGACACAAGCTACTTATGAAGAAAAATGGCTTGGACAGGAAGTGTTCTCAGGCGCCAAAGGCTTCACTCTCAGGGCTTTTAGGAGGTGTTTGGATCTTCAGGATTCAGACATAATCCACAGATGGATTCCTAGTCTGATGGTGTTACATCCGGGCCAGCATAAGCAAGGCATTTGGGCCTTGTCAGAGCAAGTGGGCCACGGGTGTTCGTCTTATTTCTGGTCCTCTTGGTTTGCTTGTTGGCATGGTTTGAGCGGCTTCTGTCTCTGTCTTGTGTTTCTTACTGTCTCGGGGCCAATGGAGCCAGACAACCAACGGCTGGAGTCTCTAAAGCTGGAAGCTCAAATAAGTCCTTCCTCTCCTGATCTTTTCTGAGGGGAGGCAGAGAGGGGTGTGGACTGAGGGGAGAGAGGAGGTGAGGGAGGAGAGAGCGGGGGATGGGAGGAAAAGGAAACTGCACTCCAGACGTAATATATGAGAATAGTATAAAAAAAGGAACCTTTTCTCCTTTTAAATGGCTTCGGGGAAGGTATCCAAGCAGTGAGAACTCTGGCTGTGGCCAAGGGAGCCTGTTTACCTTAAACACTGGACCGTCCAGGTTCAAGCGGTGCGACTCCGGCTCTGTACGAGGACCCCTCGGCTGCATCGCCTCACAGTAAGTGTGTGGGAGAAGAGAAGGGCGCACCTGGAGCCGGAAGGTGGAACGAGCGGGGCGGGGGAGGGGGCCGAGGACAGGCTTGTTCCTATGTATGTGCTTTTGTGTGTGTATACGGGTGTAGGTCCAGGGACAGCTTGCAGGGGTTGCTCTTCTCCTTCCACCGTGGGGGCCTGGGGACTGGAGGCAGATGGTCAGTCTTGGTGGCAAGCGCCTGTATCCACTGAGCCGGTTTGCTGGTCCCAGGCTTGTTCTCCGAATGACACCCCTTTCAGGAAGGCTTGTCAATGGGCCCCATCTCTCACAGATTCTACCACCTCCAAATGGGACAACAGCCCAAAACCCCACTATATCAACAAGCCATAAGATAGGATTTTTCAAAAAAAAAAAATATTTATTTAATTTTTATGTATATGAGTGCTTTATCTTCATGTGTGCCTGCAGGCCAGAAGAGGGCACCAAATCACATTATAGATGGTCGTGAGCCACCATGTGGTTGCTGGGAATTCAACTCAGGGCCATCTGGAAGAGCAGCCGGTGCTCTTAACCTCTGAGCCATCTCTCTAGCCCACACCCCCCCCCCCATAAGATAGGATTCTAATAAAAGTGAGTTTTCTGCTGATTAGAACTAGAGCCATGGTTATAAGACTCTCACGAGCAGCTTTAGGAGAGACACGGAGGACTAACGGTGTATGACCATTTTACAGGGTGTATAACCATAGGGTGTCTTGCTGATTTCCGATTTCCCTCTTATTTCTGTCTGCGTGTATGAGGCTGTGAACGGAAGCTCAGCCGCTTTACCCACCTGTTCTTCTTTGGGAGCTGCTTGGTGGTTCTCCCAGAGGACCACAGCTGCTTGCGCACCCGTGATTGAAGACCCGTCTCCCTCTGTCAGGGAAGGCGTTCCTCTAAGCACAAGGCTTAGGGAGGGGACAGCTATGGCTTCCCCCAAGAAGGGGCAGACGGCACTTGCTGAGCTTCTGCTGCCTGGCCTTTCTCCTCCATCCTCCTCCACCCCTCTCCCACTTCCCATTGGTTCACCAGCCCTCTGGGATGCTCCGATAGCAGCTACAGTGAGTGCCCATCCGGACAGCAGTTCCCGCCTCTCAGCGTTCCTTCTTTCTCATCACAACTGTGGTACCCAGAAGCAGAGCCTCCAAGGGGCGGCTGACATTAGTAGCCAGGAATCGGCCCAAGATCTACAGCAGGAGCTTTTACCTCCCAATACTGTTTGAAGATTAGATAACAAAGCCCCAGTGTCTCCAGAGTCTCTGCCTGGCCTCCGCAAGGACTTTCCTGGAAAAGGCCCCACCATGAAGGCCAGTTCTGATTAGAAGCTGTGGTAGTGAGAGCCGCCTGCAGCTTGGACACCCCCATTTCCCCATTCCTTAGCTCTAATTACTGCGTGTCTGCTTCCTGTCCAGGATGCTCAATCTACTTTTTGCTGGTGTTGTTGTTGTTTGTTGTTTGAGACAGGGTTTCTCTGTGTAGCCCTGGCTGTCCTGGACTCACTTTGTAGACCAGGCTGGCCTGGAACTCACAGTGATCCCCCTGCCTCTGCCTCTCTGAGTGCTGGGACTGAAGGCGTGCACCACCACGCCCAGCTTTCTTTCTTTCCTTCTCTCTCTCTTTCTTTTTCCTCTTTCAGTCAATGCTTTATGGAGGATTAACTAGTTGGTGTCGTGCTCAGTCCTAGAGGAATTACCTTCTATCACGGAGCCGTTTTCTTAAATCATTTATTTGGTTTCCATATGCGTACACGGCAATGAAGGAGTGTTTTACAGCCTGTGATTTGAAAGGAGGGTTCCACTCTGCTTCTGGGTGGAATGCTCGCAGAAGAGTCTGCGATTCTATTCCTGGTAGAGAGACCTCGTGGAGAGACCCAGTCCATCCCTGGGGATGCGGCCAGCACAGACAGAGCAGCAGGCAGAGCGACAGGACCAGCTTCATCAGCTCTCCCTGCGGCGGGCACCCTCTGCATACACCATTGCAGCACGAATCTTCGGGTGCTGAGGTGAATACAGTATTAACTGTTCTTAATTTGCGAGTATAAAAGTGAGATACTGTTTAAAAAGACCAAATTGACACAAAAACAAACAAACAAAACAAAACAAAAACCAACCAACCAACCAACCAAACAAACAAACAAACAAAAAACCCACACCAAAACCCAAAACAAAACAACCAACCAAAAAACTCTCACTGGCTTGGAGAGCTGGCTCGGCGGTTAGGTGGGTTAGGTGGGGCTCCCGTGTGCCGGAGGTACACATACAGCAATAAATAAGTAGATAATCTTAAAGCCTTTGAAAGAGGACGTCACAAGGACAAAGAACAGGAGAGACGAAAAAAGCAACACCTTGGGAGTTAGGAGGCGTGGGGACGTGGGCGATGGGGTCGATGGTGCAGCCGCAGAACAAACCTCTGCCCTAAGCTGGTCGGAAGAGTGGAGGAGGGTGCCAGTTTAGGGCAAGCCTTTCCCCCAAGGCTTGGGGAGAGGCAGACTGAGGTTGGAAGCGAGTCTGAAAGCAAAATCCTTCTGAAAGCCGTCTCAAGTCCAGTCAGTGCCCAGAGCCTCCTGGTCCTGCCAGCAGGGGGAGCAGTTCCGTCCTCGTGGGAGGCGCAGATCCAGGGCCCTGATCACAAGCATCTGCTCGTCTCCTCCCTCACACCAAGGCTCTCACAACCGGTGAGCCGAAGCCCTCACCGTGGACCGCCTGCTCGGCATCCCGGCCCAGCTCCATGGACCTCCCTCCGTCCTCACCCCAGCTCCAGCGCTGGGGTGGCCGTGTCATCCCGGAGATCCCATCCCTAGTGCACACAGGTTGGGAGTTTCTCTCCTCTTTGAGTTATCGTGTTTATTATTATTATTATTATTATTATTATTATTTCTGTGTGTCTGAGTGTGGTGCACGTGTGTGTGCATGAATCTGTAAATGAGTGAGCGCGTGCACCCGTAGAGGCCGCAAATGGTCCTGGGATGACCCGTGGCGCTTGTAACAGGCACCTGTGCGTCCCTCAATATGGCTGCCAGGAGCCGAACTCAGGTTCTCTGCAAGAACACTGTGATGGCGATTCTGGTTTTGTTTTTCGAGACAGGGTTTCCCTGTGTAGCCTTGGCTGTCCTGGACTCCCTTTGTAGACCAGGCTGGCCTCACACTCACAGCCATCCACCTGCCTCTGTCAACCCCAGCGCTGGGGCTACAGGCATGCGCCACTGTGCCCGGCTGTGATGGTGATTCCTGGCGTCACCATGACCGCATCTGGAATGAACTGAAACCCAAGCGGATACATCTGTGAGGAATTTCCTTGATTAAATCATTTGAATACGGAAGACCCAACTTTAATCGGGATCCACCTGCAATCCAGATACTTTGAGGTGAGAAGATCCGCCTTTAATCCGGGCCGCGCCTGCTGGCCGCCTGTGTGCTGGCCCGGGAAGAAGGGAGCTGGCCCTGTCTTTGCCTGCTTGACCTCGCTCTTGCCGACAAGTCCACTCCTTCGCTGGCATTAGAGCCTCCTGCACGATTCTGGTGTATACTGAAGACCAGCCGAAACACCCAGCCTCAAGCACTCAACAACCACGGGATTCTTGGACATTTCATTCATTGCTAGACAGACATTGTTGGACTAGCCGGAGCCCAGCCTGTAAGCCATTCTAATAAACCCGTTTTCTCTTCCTCTCTGATATGTATACATTTCCATATGTCCTTCTGTCGCTCGGTCAGTTCTGTTCCTCCAGAGAACCCTGACTAATGCAAGCAGGAAATGCTCTTAACCACTGAATCATTTCTTTAGTCCCTCTTTTCCTCTTCCTCATCTCATTTCTTCCCTCTTCCCCTCCCCCTCCTCTTCCTCCTCCTCCTCCTCTTCCTCCTCCTCCTCCTCTTTCTTCATTTTGAGTATGGACTCAGGGCCTTTTGCATGCCAGGCAAGTGCTCTACCACTGAGCTCCAGCCACTGGTGGGTTCTGTTTTTGCTCTGCCACTAATAGACACCCCCAGAGCTGCATGTTACAGAGCTAAACATTTTGAGACAGGGTCTCACTAAGTTGCCCAGGCTGGCTTTGAAGACTCTCTACAGCCCAAGCCGGTTTTGATCTCACTCTGTAGCCCAGGCTGGCTGGGGATTTCAGATTTTCCTGCCTCAGCCTCCTGAAGTAGCTGGCAGCAGACTGTGCCAGCAGGAGGTGTGGCTCCCCCCCCCCCCGTTATGACCTTCTGTGACCCCTAAGCACATGCTGGCTGAGTCACATCACAGACTCCGAGCTCCGTCACCGTGACAATCCTTGCACCTGCGAATGTCCCTGCGTTTCGGCCACTTACAAACTCCCTCCAGGGTTCCATGCTGAGCACCCGTGGGCCCATTATCTCCCTCCTGTCACCGCCTTGGTCCCTGGTTCTGTCTCTGCCATTTCCTTTTGCAGCTCAGCACTGGAGAGGTACCCCCTTTGTCCCTCCCCCCCTCTCCCCCAGTGCTGTCAGGGGAGGGTCCCTCCCCCTACTATAGCTGTTTCTTTGGTGACATCAAGCTTTTCTCTTAACGAGTTTTCTATTCTTTTATGAGGCGCTTGGTGCCGTTCCCAGAGTCTCATTCTCATCTTCCCCGGAGGGCCGCCCCTGTTACGGCTGCTGCTGAGCGCAGCGCAGGCGGCGTGGGAGGTTCCTCCCTTCTCTGCCGTAGTCTTCAAGCGAGCCTGGGTGTGGGTGATCACACAGCTGCTGAAGGCCACGGGCTGTTTCCCAGCCACACTCCCCTTCTCAGGGGACTTCCGTGTTTATTCCTCTCTCTTCCAGGCTTCTTTCTGGTTAGAGAGGATTTAGCGCATCAGGGTCTGGCAAATCTAGATTCGCTGAGGTCTTCCCATAAAAACATCTTCTTAGCCCAGGTGGAGAGAGCCAGTTCAAATGGAAAGGATGGCACGTGTTTGTGTTTATGAATCTGCCCCCCTCCCACCTCCCCAGCTCCTAAAACAGATTCTAATGTTTGGATCATTTTCATGACTCTCAAAATGGAAAAGCCCTTGGGCGTGACAATTCCTCCATGAGATGAACTGAGTCCCCGGGAAGCCAATGTCTTACGCCCGACCTGCAACTGGGAAGGTTATAACCTGTGTTGTCTGATGTGGGGGTGTCCATCCATCTCTCCTCCCTGGTCCTTCAAGGACCCGAGTGTGCAGAGAGACCCGCATTTTTACTTGATCATCATTTTGGGGAGTTAGGGAACCGTTTTGCTTACTGATGACATTCGTGCCTTTAATACATTTTAATTTGGTTATTTTTATTCTGTTGTTTGTTTTTTGAGACAGGTTCTTATTAGATAGCCCCGGCTGGCCTTGAGCTTGATGTCCTTCTGCCTTGATCTCCTGAGTACATCACCATGCCCAGTTTGTATACCTCTTTAAAAGCTGCTTTTAAAGCTTAACTTCATTATAACTGTGTACGTGTGCGTGTGTGGTAGGGAGTGTGTGCCACAGGGTATACATGAAGTGTGTTTTCTCCTTTCACTATGCGCATTCTGGGGACTGAACTTAAGTTGTCAGATATTAGCCTGTAAAGCTTAAAAAAAAAAAACTACATCAAAACTGTGTGTGTGTGTGTGTGTATGAGAAAGAGAGCATGCATGCATGCCAGAGTACACATTTGGAGGTCAGTGGGCAGGGGCTGGGTCTCTCCTTCCACCGTGTGGGTTCTGGGACTCCAATTCCGGTTATCAGGCTCGGTGACAAGCTCTTTTACCTGCCAAGCCACCAGGAAATGGAATATGCCTTTTAAAATGTGTGCATAACAAATAACAAGCAGAGAAACTCTGAATCTTTTATAATTATTGTTATGAACAAATGAGAGAATCTGGTTGTTGAAACCCGAAGCCATTTGGGATTCTCAGAATTTCAGAAACGGAGAAGACTGGGCGGGGGCTGGAGTTTTGTGGGGTTTTTCCTGCCGAGCTCCTGGAATAAAGACTTGTGCGACTCAGATTATATGTACAAATACCTTGGCTGTATAGCTAGGCTCTTCTCTGACTAGCTCATAATTTAAAATAACCAACTCATTTATACTATTCTTAGTTCCACCACATGACTGGTTACCTCTGCTCAGGTAGCATGCATCTGTCCTCTCGTCTTGTGGGCCAAGTCTCCCACTCCTTGCTCTGTCTACCCCAGAATCCTTTCTGCGTACCAGATGTCCCACCTTTTACTTTCTGACTCAGCTATGGGCCATTAGCTTTTTATGGACAGGTGATGCTTCCATACAGACTCAAGAGATTCCTTCTGGAAGAGTTGGGGGAGGGGGAATCATAGTCAGAATATATTGTGTGACAAAATTATTAAAAAAGGAAGCGCTTCAGTAACTTTGAAAATGTGAAGGTGCTGATATTTGAGACTTTATTGCCAGCTTTTCATTATTTTCTATGGTTTTCTTGAGATGGAGTAAACTGGAGAATCTCCACTTTTAAGCTTTAGGTACATTGTTTCCTCTTTTTAAAAAGTATTATGGGCTGACTGTCAATCATTTGGTTTGTTAATATTTCTTTATGATGGCTGATATTATAAACTAGGGGTCAGAACTAAAAGAAAAAAAACCTTCTTTTGAAAAATGGTTTATTTAAATTGGGTCTGTTGGCACACACCTTTAATCCCAGCACCAGGGAAGCAGAGAAAGGCGGATCTCAGAGTTCAAAGCCAGCCTGGTGACCAGAGCAAGTTTTAGGAGAGCTAGGGCTACACAAAGAAACCTTGTCTTGAAAAAGCAAAAATAAGATAAAAGGTGTATGTGTGTGACTGCGTGTGCCACGTTCCTGCAGATACCCGTGGAACCCAGAAGAGGGCATCAGATCTTTTGGAACTGGAGTTACAGGTGGCTATGAGCCACCCAGCGTCGGTGCTGGGTACTGAACTTGGACCCTCTGCAAGAGCAGCAAGCGCTCTTAACAGCGGAGCCATTTCTCCAGCCCTGGATGTTCTTTTTGAAATAGGGTCTCACTGTGTAGCTCAGACTGTTCTGGGATTCATGACCCACCTGCCTGGACCCCCCAGTGCTGGGTTTACAGATGTGTGCTGTCACACCCAACACTAATTTTCTGTGAAGGGCGTGGCGGTAGACATTTTTGACTTTGTGGACCATATGTGCTTTCGTGGTGGTACATACCTGTAATCCCAGCAGCTGGAAGGCTGAGGCAGAAGGATGGCTTTGAGTTTGAGGCCAGCCTGTGCTTCATAGTGATACTCTGTCTAAATCAAAACAAAACAAAAACAAGCAAACTAAAATCTAAAACAAAGCATCCCCTCTTAAAAAACAAACGAAACAGTGATGAGTATTCTTTCTTGGGCCTCGTAGGCACAGTGAGGTTTTACAAGATAACTGAGAAAGGCAGCAAAACACAAAAGGGTAAGTGTTTGAATGTGGCTCAATGGTAGAACACCTGCCTGGAATCTCCCAGGGGTGGGGGTGGGGGTGGGGGTGGGGGCTGGGGATATGGCCCAGAGGTAGAAATATTTGCTTGGCATATATATCAAAGCCCATCCACGGTGGGCTCACCTGTGGCCATGGGGACTGTGGTGGCCCCTGTTCAAATGTGGCAGAGCAGGGAGTTTAAGCATGTGCCCAGGGCCAGGGTCAGGCTGTACCCTTCACGGCCCCTTCCCTCTCGGCGTTCTTCTGACCTTCCTCCTAGACTAGCGAAACGCCGGCTGTGGATCATGGATTCAGGACATACATCAGTGGGAAGCATTTCAGATTCACACCGTTATCTTGGCCCAGAACACCTCCAGAGCATGACCAGTAAAAGCTCAACTCCTCACTACCTGAGAGAAATGCTCCTTTGTGGGTGACAGTGGGATGCAGGTTTGACTGAGCTAGCAAGACCCAGAGTTCTGTTTTTATGCCTCAGAGTCCTCAGAATGGAGATTGGGTCTGGTGTGGAAGCGGGAGGGAGGGACCTTGGGGAATTTAGGGAGGTGGGAAGAGTGCATCAAAGGCAAGGCAGAGGGCGGGGTGTGGTCATGCAGGCCCTTACTCCCAGCACGTAGGAGACAGACAGGAAGATCTCTAAGAGTCTGAGGCCAGCATCATCTACATAGGGAGTTCTAGGCCAGTCAAGTGTTTGTCTCAAAACAAACAAATAGACAAAACAGAGAAGCAGAGTCATTTGGTCCTCAGAGAGAAGTGGCTGAAAAGCACTGTGTTTGTCACATGTGCACATGCCTATGTGAGCTGCTGGAAATGGAACATATTACACACTCCTTATATGTTATGATAATGTTCTACCACTGAGCTACATCTCCAGTTCAGTTTATCTGTAGGGGGTGGCTAAGGGAAAGCCTTGCTAGGTAGCCCAGGCTCTCCTGGAACTCACTGTGGAGGCCAGGCAGCCTCCAGTTCACAGTCATTCCTGCCTGTGAAGAGGACAAGCATGTGCCACTGTGCCCAGCATACTAAGAAGTGGTGGCTTCATCATCAGCATTTAAGATGTTCTCCAGAGGTAGACATGATGTCAGAGGCAGGAGGATTACTCAGGCTCAAGTCCAGCCTGGTCCGTATAGTGAGATTCAGACCAGCCAGAACAGCACAGTGAGACCCTGTTTCAAAAAAAAAAAAAAAAAAAAAAAAGGAAATTTTGAAAACTTTTTAAGGAAGTGGGGATATTGGCACATGCTCTACGCTGCCAAGTTCATAAATGATGCCGTCCTGCCATTTTAAGGAGATGGATGACCTTCTCCCTCACAGGCCTCAGCATCTGGGTGCCGTTATGTGGGGAACTAGGCTTCAGCATGAGCTGTGGTGCTGACATACCATGTTCAAACCATAGCAGCCCTGACTCCCATCTTCCCCCAGCATCTTCACCATTCCCGGACTCTCAGACACAGCACATAGACTTCACCTAGAGCTGTTCCTGAAACTTAATTTGGAAACATCTCAGGGGCTGACGAGATGTGGGTGAAGCTCTTGCTGTGCAAGCTTGGGGGCCTGGGTTTGGATCGCCAGCATCTGTGCGACGAAGAGTGGAAGGAGACGCACACCTGCTTCCTCGGTGTTGGGGAGTGGGTGGGTGGATCCCGGGGGGTTTGTGGTCTAGCCAAAATGGCAAGCTCCTGGTTCACTGAGGGGCTAAGTCTCAAACAGATAAGGACACAGTCCAAGGCTCAGACCATCGAGGAAGAGACCAGAGCAAATGAATGTGAACAGAGGGACGAAAACAAACCCAGCAAACAAAGAGTGGTGGTCTGAGTGGCTATGGCCCCCTGTATGCCCTTAGGGAGCGGCAGCATTAGGTGGCCTTATTGGAGTGGGTGTGGCCTTGTTGGAGGAAGTGCATCACTAGGGGGTGGGCTTTGAAGTCCAGATGCTCAAGCCAGCCCTCTGCTTGCTGTCTGAGGTTTCAGATGAAGCACTCTCAGCTCCTTCTCCAGCACCCTGTCTACCTGCATGGCCACCATGCTCCACCCCCTGATGATAGTGGACTAAACCCCTGAACTGTAAGGCAGCCCGGATTAAATGTTTTCCTTTGCTGAGGTCATGCTGTCTCTTAGAGACCCTACACAAACAAACAAACAAACAAACAAACAAACAAACACAAAAACCACCACCACCACCACGAACCGTACCACTTTGGGTGTTTGGTTATATAGCAGGATAGTTCTCGGGTACTCAATACAGGGGATATTAGGTTCATCCAAACTCATTCTGCTCTCTGGTATTCTTATTGGCTGTTGCAACAGTATGTGAAAAATGAGGGGCTGAAGAGATGGCTCTTCAGTTCAGAGTGTGTACAGCTCTTGCAGAGGACCTGAGTTCGAGTCCCAGAACCTAAACCGTGCGGCTCCCAAATAACAGTAACTCACAGCCATATTTGAGGCTGTGCTCTATAGGGGTTTCCAGGCCAGGTTGGTCTATAGCCGAGCCCCTGTCTCAAAAGAAAACCAACATAAATAAATGTAAAATAATAGTCGTTTAAAGAGGCGCACCAGAGGCCAAAACAAAAGCTCGTGGAAGACATTTGCAGCCATGCTAGTGACAAGATCTCCCGCTGATGGGCAGAGACAAACCAGTCAGAAGACATTTAGGGTTGTCACTGTGTGTGGAATGAAGAACCGTGGAGCATTCTACCGGATGCTCTTAAGAACGGTGCCCAGGCCAGCAAACAGATGCCATCTGGAAGAGCCGATGGGCATGGGGAGGGGAGCCGAAGGCTGAGGCTGTGATCGTTGACCCCCCTCTGAAAGGCCCAAAGGACCTGGAGGACACCCCTAATGGTCCCCTAAACCATCCTTTCCAGGATAGGGGCCACACCAAGGAGCAGCTTTTGGGGATGAGAATTAAACTGAGCGGAGCGGAGACAAAGGCGAGCCATCCAGGTGACCACGCTGAAGGGGCCGATCCAGGAAGTCCCAGAAAGCAAACTGCCATGTTTCCGAAGGCTGCGAAAACCCAGAAAGGCAGGAGTGCTGTGAAATTAGAAAAGCTACCTCGAGGCCCTCTTTCTTTTAATTTTTCAGGAAAATTCATTTTACACAAAAATGAGCAAGCAATTGAGGTCAAAACTCATACCTAGTTATTATTTGTAAGAAGAGATTAAAGAGTAGAATTACATCCTTTTACACAATGAAAACACACACAGCACATGACCACAGAACTAATCAAAACGGCCAACTTCTTCTTCGGTGTAAGATAAAAGGCACTGAGAAACTTACCCGAGCCGTGAAAGAACGTGAGTCGGAATTAGAAAGGCAGGCAGGACTGAGGAAAGGCTGACAAGAGAAGTTTAGAAATGAAAACTAAGAGAGAAAGCGTGTAAGTCGAACAAGAAGATAAACAATGACAAAACAGGTAGAGACGAATGGTTAAAAAATGTCGATGAAGAAAAGAAGACGGTAATATTCCATGGCAGAGGGAGAAGGGTTGGATGATCCAACAGAGAAGAAGTAAGAGCTGAGCCAGCAAGATAGCTCAGTGGATAAAGGAGCATGGGACCAAGCCTGACAACCTTAGTTCAAATCCCAGAACCAACCTGACAGTGACGGAAGGAAAGAACTGACCGCTCAGAGTTGTCCTCTGACTGCAACATGCACTCTGTGGTGTATGCCCATAGGGTCGGACACACAGCGAATAAATAAATAAATAATAAAGAAATGTGACATAAAGAAAAAAAGAGAAGAGTCTCTGCAAAAGAAAAATTGAGGCAAGGATAGAGGATAAATAATAAAAGTTATTATTATTATTATTTTTAACACCATCCTCCTGAAGTGAAAAGATGCTTGAAATTGCATGTTGGAAGGGTTCCACAGGACCTGAGAACACTGGATACAGACAGCACCACACCAAGACGCATTCTGGTTAAATAACAAGGCGTGAAAGGGAAACCGGTATTCCCTTGGCTATCTAACAAGACCCAGTGACTTAGGTGAGAAAGTTAAATTGCTGTGGTGTTTACAGCACTAATTCATGCCAGAGGAAAATAAAACAACCAACTAACATATTCAGATGGAGGCTGGAGATGGCTCAGCAGTGAAGAGCTGCTCTTGCAGAGGACCCAGGGTCAGTCCCCAGCACCCACACAATGGCTCACTCCAGATCAAGGGAATCTGATGCCCCCTTCTGGCCTCTGCAGGCCCCAGGCAACTACTCATACACATGAAATAAAATCAACAGAATCTTAAAAATATATATATATATATATATTCAAGCAAAAAAATAAATTAAGGCAAAGATTTTTTTTTAATCCAGGAAAATAGATTTTTCAAGTATAAAGATTATTAACAATTCCAATAATTCAGAAGACAGAGCTTCTGTGACTCTTTGTTGAGGGGTCTGCTAGAAAAGCACTTTCTCTCCTTCCATCGTTGAGGCCCAGGGACCAAACTCAGGTCCTCAGGCTTGGTGTCAGTATCCCCAGCCATCTCAAGAGCCCACAGATTTATCGCTTAGCCTTGGTGGCAGCTGCAAGGTTCCGTAGTTTTGCTTCTAAGTAATAATTTATTTTATACTAAAAAAGTTGAAAACTATAGGGAAAAAAAAGCAAAGATAAAGTGACTTAAGGCTTTCACTTCCTGTGGTTGGTTGGTTCAGTTAGGCCTCTTGTCTTGCTGGTCGGAAGTTCCACAGACTCAACTGCACGATTCACATCACCGTTTCCTTCCGCAGTGGGCTGTTTTCTTTGCCTCCTGGGTTAGTCAGCTTCTTGGTCCTGTGACCAAAATGCTTGCGATAAATGACGGAAGGGTGGAAATGTTTATTTTGGTTCACGGGTGTCTGTGGCTGGGTAGTGGATTTGGTGGGGGTGGTATTTGTCTTACTCTTCTAGGTCACGGTCCGTCGCTGAGGGGAGTCAAGGCAGGAGTCGTAAGCAGACACTATGGAAGGATGCTGCTTTCTGGCTTGCTCAGGCTCATGCTCAGCGAACCTCACAAAGCCCAGTACCAGCTGCCTGGAGAGGGCGCCTCCCACAGTGGGCATCAAGACAATGCCCCACAGGTGTGCCCACAGGCCAATCCGACCGAAGTAACTTCCCTGTCCATTTTCTCTTAGATGACATCTCAGTTGACGATTTTCTCAAATGTCAACTGTGTCAAGTTTGCAATTAAAGCGAAGTAGGATACCTGCGCCTTGTGAGAGACAGAGAGCTGTTATCTTTGCATTTGTTCTAATGATATGCCTTTCAAGGTACCTCCGGCAGGTCTGGGGATAAAGGTTGTGGGTAGGGCACTTCCCAGCAAGGCAAGTATGATTAGTCCCCAGCAGCATAAAACCCAACCCAACCCAACAAGACCTCATGTACAGAAGAAGGCAGGTCAATACCAAAGAGTGAAAAGTCCTCCTTTGGGCCTCGTAGTTGGTATTTGAGGTAGAAGTCTATTAACTTATTTTTGTGGTATGCAGGTAAAGCAGAGAAGCATGGTGAAATTCTGTGGGGGATACAGGGAGTCAGGGGCTCTGGCAGGCTGATGAAATTTATGGCTCTATTAATCCCTTTTTTCTTTTCTTTTATTTAAAAATATTTATTATTCACGTGTGTATATGTGTGTGGAGGGTGTGTGTGTGTGAGTAGTTATGTAAAAATGCCATGCACACAACCGATTGGATGGAGAGAGAGAGAGAGAGAGAGAGAGAGAGAGAGAGAGAGAGGCATGGTGGGGGGAGGGGTCACCCTGGCAGAGAGAGGGGAGAGAGCAAGAGAG
Source organism: Rhombomys opimus (assembly GCA_010120015.1). NCBI lineage: Eukaryota > Metazoa > Chordata > Mammalia > Rodentia > Muridae > Rhombomys > Rhombomys opimus. Next base: position 3,245,339 of record REGO01000034.1, read on the forward strand.
GGGGAGATATCAAGAGCAAGAGAGGACGAGAGTAAGAGAGGGGGAGTGGCAGATAGGTCACTATGTACCTGGCCGGATGATGTCACAGGACTCAGGCACTGACAGGACGTTATCAGGACCCTAAAGGTCCCTAAGGGAAGGCCAGTTGAACTGCCTGCACAGCAGAACAGTGCGTGTAAATATACATGCAGGTGCCAGTGGAGGACGGAAGAAGGTGTCAGATCCCCCGGAGCTGGAGTTACAGATGGATGTGAACTGCACACATGGTGCTGGGAAACAAGCGTGTCGCTCCTACCTGCTGAGTCGTCTCTCCCACCCCTATTTCATTCATTTATTACTTGTTTGTTTCATTAGACTTATTGGTTTGTCAAGACAGGGTTTCTCTGTATAACCCTGGATGTCCTGGAACTTCCTCTGTAGACCAGGCTGGCCTCAAACTCAGAGATCTACCTGCCTCTGCCTCCCAAGTGCTGGGATTAAAGGCCGGAGCCACCACAAGCTTTATTTATTTTTTAAATACCAACTTAAGAAACAGGTTTTAGGGCCTGTAGAGATGGCTCAGTGGTTGAGAGCACTTGCTGCTCTTCCAGAGGTCCTGAGTTCAATTCCCAGCAACCACATGGTGGCTCACAACCATCTATAACTCTAGTTTCAGGGGCTTGGACACCCTCTTCTGGCCTCCAGCTGGCACCGCACACCCCAAGGGCCCATACACGCTCTCAGGCAAAACCCAAACCAACCAAACAAAAAATCACCACCAACAAAAAGTCCAACGTTTTTTTTGTTTTGTTTTTTGTTTTTTGGAACATCTGAATTTTTCAATCCTTCTTTACAGATTACCTAGACCACTTTTGATTAAGAAAACTGTAGAAAGTTAGTAACTGCCACAGGCGGTCGCCAGGTGGTGGCACGTGTCAATTTTCCACAGAGTCCTGCTTCTTGGGGTATCTGAACGCACTGCTCCGGGTCTCTGCTCAGACTTGCTGGAGTCACCCACGGCAGATTTTAGTCCGCAGGTCGCTTTCCCCCGTATTTCTTTGTAAACTCTTCAGCACTCTTACAGACTTTTTTTTATGGTCCTTAGAGTATTCTTCAGCTAGGTCAGCTGGGAGTGGGTGCCCGGGGGTGGTTCACCAGTGCTGTGAGCGACCGGATTACTTGGTCAGTCGTGGTGGCTGGCTTCCAGTTTTCGGCCTGCCCCTTCTCGTCGACGTGAGGGTGGTGGGTCTTTGTTTTAAATGTGATCTTGGGTGGTTTGGGTGGATACTCTCCTGGAAAGCCGGTTTCAATTCTGAAGGCCCCCTTAGCATATGGAGGGTTGTCCTTCATCAGCCTCCTGCTGGCCGCCATCTTGGATCTGGTGCTGCTGCTTTCCCCAAATCCAAAAACCCCAACTTTTAAAAAATGGGGTTTATATGAAAATTTGAATTCCAGAGACTTCCTCCTCCCTTGCTTCTTTTGGCTGAAGTCTTTGAAAGGCAGTATATTGTTTTTGAATTATGGCAATTAAAGACATACCCTGAATGGTTGCTTCTCCCTCGCAAATACCTTACAAACAAACAAACAACAACAACAACAAAAAGTAAGAGATTTTGACAGAACTGGGACACGGCAAGCAAGCAAGTCAATTAAGGCTGTCTCTCTTTTTATTTTTCTCTTCCGAGAGCCACATAAACGTTGTAAAAGCGCCACATATTTGAGCCGTTTTAGCAGTTTTCCATCTGTTTTTGTTGTCTCAAGAAAGAAAGACAGTTTCTGGGGCAGATCTGGGAGCTGGGGGTGACTATCAGGACATCACAGGGTTTGGGATGGTCCCACCTTGCCTCAGGAGTTTGGGTCAGGACCCTTCTCCTGGGTTCACGTTGCATCCTTTTGGTGTGAGGACAGAAGCCCAGTGCATGCTGGGTGGACAGGAGGAGCACTGTGGCCACCCTTCGGATACAGTTTCCATAGGCACCCGTGTCTTCTTGGGCATAAACAGGCTGTCGCTGAATGCACAGGAGATTCCATCTTCTGCTAATATGGCTTTTGGCAATAAAGCCATTATCTCAGAGTGCCATAAAAGGCACCCTGGCTCCCCCCTCGCCCTCTTTTCTCATCTGTTGCCTGCCCAGCAGGGAGTTTATTGCTGTTTAGAACTCTGATTGCGGCAGGAAGTGGGTAGACAGACCTCGGAGGTGCCACCTGCCGCCTGCCATTCAGGGTGACTGGAGGGCGTTTTGGTGGTAGAGCCTAAGAGTCCATAAGAGGAGTCGGTTGGCGAAGACCAGTGTGACCTGTCTGGCACCGTAAGAAAGTCGAGACGGGTGTAAAGCAGAAGTGAGGAAAGGAATGTCCAGTGAGGAGTGAGCTGAGGCAGCGTTGGCAGCTCCAGGTCTGTGATTCCAGTCCTGAGGCGCCCGAGGCGGGAGCAGGCTGAGCTCAAGCTAAGTCTGGGCCACAAGAGACCCTGCCCCCAAAGGCCCAACCCCGTTCCCCTATCTATGCACAAAATTAAAAATAAATATAACGTTCTAAAAATTATGGTTTCTCAATTTGTTTTGGTTAGTGTGTATCTCCCTTACTTTGGCATGGCAGTGACCTGAGGGAAACAATTTATTTTGGCCCATGGATTTAGTCCACGGTGGCCTGGTAGGGGGCTCAGCGGTGGGAGCTCAGGGGCGTGGCTCCTTCACCATGGCAGAAGCAGATGGCAAGCCAGGACAAAAGCGGGGCTGGTCTCCAGAGGCCCACCTCCAGTCACTCACGATCAGCCGGGCCCCATAGCCTCCCCTCAAACAAACGCCACCCGCTGGGACCAAGGGCTCAAACACAGGAGACTGAGGGGGGCATTTCATTTTCCATCCATGATGGTGCAATCGTGGTTCTGATACTTTCTTTCCGGTTTTGGGGATTTTATATTTGGTATCTTGAAGAATCAGAGCAACTGCTTTTAATTATTATATTACTATGCATACATATATGTATATACACTGTGGTGAGTGTGTGAAGGGGGAGTGGACTGTAGAAGAGACAGATCTAGAACTCACTATATGGCTCATTCCAGCCTCAAATTCACATTAGTTCTCCTGGGTCAGTCTCCCAAGATCTGGGACTGTAGGTATGTTTCACCATGGCTGGCTTTAGAATATTCATTAAGGCCTGGCACGTTGCTGCACACCCTTAATCACAGTACTCGGGAGGCAGAGGCAGGTGGATCTCTGTGAGTTCCAGGCCAGCCTGGTCTAACTGAGTGAGTTCCAGGATAGCCAGGCTGTTATAGAGAGAAACCCTGTCTCAAGTAGAGGAAGAGGAGGAGGAAGAAGAAGAGAAGAAGAATATTTATTAAGAAATAAATATAAGTAAAGGAGACTGGAGGGCTGGTTCCTGGGTTAAAAACTCTGGCTGCTTTTGCACACAGCGGTTCACAGCCGAGTAGAACTCCAGCTGTAGGGATCCTGACACCCCCTTCTGGCCTCCGCAGGTACTGCGTGTACTTGATACACCTACACGGAAGCAAACATATACCCATAAGATTAAAAAACAACTTTTATTTATTTAATTTTTTTTTACAGTAAGAATTTCGGTTTTTTTTCCTTGTTATTTTGAAATACAGGTTTCCTCCAGTCTTAGGTGATGCACATAAGTGGTTAAGACAGCCAGATTTTCCTTTATACCAGTGAAAGGGCTTCTGCTGTTTTGTCTGTTTTGTGTTGTTTTTACCATAATGAGAAAAAAACCACTTTACATTCGAATATTGCCTTTATGCCCCGATATCCTTTAGATTTGATGAATTAATGTCTATCCTGCTTTCCTTTGAGAAGAATTATTCCCAAGAAAGGGAAAGATGGGCTTCAGGGCTTGACTTCAGTCAATTTGATAAAATTCAGTAAAATTTCATTTTATATGAATGAGCGTTTTGCCTGCATGTGTAACATGGCATCATGTATGTGCAGTTCCTGCAGAGGCCAGAAGAGGGCGTCGGATCTCGAAGCTAGAGTTACAGAGGGTTGTGAGCCGCCGTGTGGGTGCTGGGAAACCAGCCTGGGTCCTCAGCAAGAGCAAGGGCTGCTCCTAACTGCCTCTCCAGCCCAGGTGTACCGCTTTCCCCTCCCCGTTCTTATTAACAAAACTAACGTGAAAGTAAGTGTTGCCTGTTGCCAATTTAACTTCTTTAATTAAAACAGAAAGTTGCCGGGCAATGGTGCCATGGGTGAAGTTCTGAAATCATCAGGAGCGGGAAATGGGCTAAAAATTAAATGTTTGGTGCGCTGGTGACTATGCAGTCTGGCATCCGGAGTGCCGACACTTTAGTTAATGGAAAATGGAGATGACTGCCTTAAAGCCTACTACTATTACCTTTTAAAAATATTATGAAACCATAAGAGGCGTGACTAGAGAGAAGCCTTGATGAAAGCCCAGCTGCCTTGGGAAGCCCGGAGTTTGGAAGATTAAAGCGTGAAACTCAAAGGAATGTGTATTCCGCCTCTTAAATGAGGTCAGTCGGGGAGCCCTGCTTCCCTTCCGAGCTCCTTACGTTGCAGAGTGTTTGAAACAAACAATTCATTCTGGAATGTGCTGAATTCTGTGATTAAAAAAAAAAAAAATTCCCAAGAACCCCCGGTTTATAGTCTTTGAGCCAGTCAGATGGCTTTAGGGCTAATTTTTTTTCTACCCTCTTCTCTTCCTCTCTCTCTTTCCCTCTCTCCCTTCTTTCTTCCTAACTTTCTTTTTCATTCTCCTCTCTTTCCTTCCCCTTCCTTGTTTCCTTCTTTGTCTCCCCTTCCCTTCCTCTCCCTCTCTTTCTCCCTCTTTCCCCCATTTCCTCTCCCTCCCACTTTCTTTCCTCTTCTTTGCAAACTTTGCCACCCATTCCTGACCTGCAGTGTCTACACCAACAGCCACTGGTGTGTGTCTTGCTTTTCAGTCCATCCAACTAAATCCTAGCACTTTGTAGAATGCCGCTTTCCTCCCCCAAGGGGGGAAAAAAAAAACAAACAAAAACCCATGTCTGTTTTGTTTTTTAACCAGACCCATCATTTTGCAAGCAATGAAAAAATTTTTTTTGGTATCAGGATTATTCAGAGGTGTTTCCAGCACACAGCTAAGACTAACATAAAAATGGTTAGTCCTGGGCTCCTGGACTCACGGGAGAAGGGAGGGTAACAGCAAACTCTATTTCATAGAGGTTTATCATCCTTCAACTGAAGGTGGGAGGAGGTCAAGTGTCTTTGTGCTGATCCCCGTGAGTCCTCGAGAGGACTGAGGCTCCCCAAAGCGTGGAGTGTCTGTCAATGAAGAAATCAGGCATCCTCCTTCCCATGTCTGATGTAGTTGTCCAGATCCACAGACATTGAGTCCCAAGGACAGTGACACTGTGGATGACTTGTTTTTCAGACGAAGCTGCCCTGGTTGACAGAGATGGCTTTTGAAAAGCGCTAGCCACCAGCTGGAGTGGCTGCCCAGGGCAGAACCCTCCTTTTATTTTATTTTATTTTTTGCTGGCCTTAGGGACTCAGAATGCTGGAGGGCACTCCTTTCCTCCCCAAATCAGAGCTGTGTGCTCTGTCTGTCGTGTGACAAGGCAGGGGTTGTGGGCTCATCTGTCCCTGGCCATCAAGGCAGAGGAGGGCTGCAGACAGACAGGAGGCAGGCTGCAAGGCCGGCCTGCGTTTCTCAGCTCGCATCTCAGCCTTCAAAAGGCAGCAGCCGAAGGATCACACAGGGAACAGTTTCTATCGCTGTGAGGAGACGCAGCTCTCGTGAAGGAGGTTTAGTCCTGGCAGGAAACTTGGCGGCACGCAGGCAGACATGGTGCTGGAGAAGGAGCTGAGAGTTCTACATTCGGGTTGGCAGGCAGGACGAAGACGATGCCAAACTGGGCCTGGCTTGAGCTTCTGAGACCTCAGAGCCCACCTTCAGTGACACACTTCCTTCAACGAGGCCACACCTACTCCAACACGGCCACGACTTGTGGACATATGGGGGTCATTTTCGTTCAAACCGCCACACCCTAGAAGGTGGCCTCCAGCCTCTTAAAACCTGGAAGTTTTAGTTTTCGAGCTAGCCTTGCCAGGTAGCCCGGGCTGACTTGAATTTGCCATCCTCCTGCCTCAGCCTCCTGAGCACTGTGATCATAGGGGTGCACCACCATGCCCAGCCAGACCAATGGCTGTACCATTGACAGTCAGGTTTGTAAACCCATTTATAGTACACACCTATAATAGCAACCCGCAGGAGGCTGAGGCTGCTTCCCTCCATCACTGGTCCTCAGAGCAAACGCCTCAGGGCCACGTGGTTCTTCTTAACGCTAACCCAAGTCCGAGTCTCCTCCCTTCCTCTAGCGCTCTCCTTCCCAGTGATGCTCCAAGCACTCGAACCTTGGCCCTACCTACCTCATGGCTGCCCTGCCCAGGTGTAGGAATTTATTCAGCCAATCAGGGCTAACTCGGAGGCAAGGTTACACAGAATCATCCTGGGTACGTGATCCTAACAGACAGCAGGCAGACCTGGGGGAGCCCAATGGTTGACACTCAAATACAAAGCGCCAGACCATGCGGTAACGGTTTGGCGGACATGTGTAACCTGGAGTGATGGAGTTAGTCGACGCCGGCTTCGCTTTGCCTACTTTTATTTCGTTGAGTATGTGGTAAGACATTTGAAGTAGACATTCTCGGCTGTTTCGGTGTTCGCCAGTCATCCCTGCCGACCGCAGTCATCCGCTGTGCAACAGATCTCCACGCTTGCTTGGTCTGGTCCGGCTGCAGAGTCAGTTTTATTGAGTTATGAGTCACGTGATAGAACCTTGACTGTTAATCGTCTTAGGGTGTGTAATTCAGTGCCATTTAGGGTACTTACAAAGCTGTCTTGCCACCGCGTCTATTTCCAAGACATGTTTATTATTTCTTGCAAGGGAAACCTTGTGTCCACTGACCATCAGTCTCCCTTAACCCTGCCCCCTGCAGCCCCTATCCTCTCTTCCTCAAGAGCCCCCCACCCCCACCTCATCCTCTCCTCCTCAAGACCCCCCCCCCCACCACCCCCCCCCCTCTCCTTTATTTCCTGGATTCATCTTTTTTTGGGAAACGTCCTATCTAAAGATTCCCCGTTGTCTTATCCATTGTGCAGAGCAGTCAGTTTCTTTTCCTCCTTTCTTATGTAATGAATTCCCTGTTTTAGACTTTAACAGCTGCCTTTGGAGAATTTCATAGACGGGAACCACGAACTGCGATCATACTCAAATCCCGCTCTCTCACTTGTCCTCCTCCCACAGCCTCGACTTCCTCCTTCTTAGTGAGTCCCCTCCTACTTTAGAATCTTGTGTTTTTGATCCACTGAGTTTACTTAGAGCCTCACACACTTGCTTATGGGCCAGTCTGATGGAGGCAAGTTTGGTTTCAAATTGACAAAAAGCTGACCAGTGATTTATCTTGACAACTCCAAGTCGGTGTCAGTGCCCACACGTTGTCCCTCCGGCGTGGTCTCCGTCACCGTTAGCAGCAGGGCTGGCGACGTGGCTCAGCAGTTAAGAGCACCTGCCGCTCTCGCAGAGGACCCGAGTCTGGTTCCAGGCACCGCCTCGGTCTGTAACTCCAGTTCCAGGGGATCTGAGTCCCTGCTGCGGCTCCCACGGCACCTGGTACCCATGTGGTGCGCTCAGATTCATGCAGGTAAAATCTTACATGCCCAGGAAGTAAACAGATAGGAAGTCAAGAACTCGTTTCTAAAGAACAGACACAGGCAGGCTTCTTTGGAAATTCGAAATTTGGAAATTTGCCTCTGCCCACCCCACCCCCTTTTCCTTTTCTTCCATTGCAGCCCGGGCCGGCCTTGAACTTGTAATGCCCTGCCTCGGCCTCCCGAGCACGGGGATTACAGGTGGGAGTCACCACACCCTGCTCAGATTTTCTGAGGCTTTTGTTGTCATTTTTAATTATGTGTGTGTATGTTCACACGGCTGTGGCGGCCTGTGGCAGTCAGGGCCATCAGATCTGCAAGAGCTGGAGGTGTAGGCGATGGTCAATGGCCTGATGGGGGTGTTTGTAATGGAATTGGGGTCTTCCACCAGGACCTACACACTCTTAACCACAGTCATCTGTCCAAGCCCCACCTTTCTTTATTTGTGTGTGTGTTCTCATGATTCTTCCTACCTGTGGTGTGTCAGCATACACAGGAAAGTGGGGGCTGGGGTCTTTCTGGCTCCAGGAGCTGCCCCAGTTCTGGGGTACATATTTCAAACTGTTGGGGACTGACCTCTCTGTCCACTGGTTCGGGAAGTTTAGCCCTGTGAGGCCGTTTCGGAGTCAGGAAGTACCGGTACACTTGGCTCGTTTCTTTGGGTCTGTTATCGTGACTCCTGCTCTATCTTCCTGGAGAGGAGCCAGGGCACGCTGCCACACACATGCAGACCCAGAATTCTGGTAGCTGAAACAGGAAGATTACGAGTCTGAGTCCAGCCTGGCTTGCATGGGGAGTTCCAGGCCAAAATGTATGTCTTTTAACCTGTGTGTGTGTCTTTGTATGTGTGTGTGTCTCTGTGCCTGTCTGTCTTTTTGTCTCTGTGTGTGCCTGTGTATGTATGTGTCCTTGTCTGTGTGTCTTTATTCTCTCTCTCTCTCTCTCTGTGTGTGGGTGGGTGAGAGAGTGCCCTGTGTGTGCAGAGGCCGGAAGAGGGAGTCGGATCTCCTGGAGCTGCAGCTGCAGGTGGCTGTGAGCTGCCTGTCATGGAGGCTGGGAACTGAGCTCCATTCTTCTCTCTGGAAAAACAGCAAGTGCCTTTAGCCACTGAGCTCTCTCCCGAGCCATTTAAGACAAGGTCATACTATACAGCCCTCGCCAGCCTGGACTGCTCTATATAGACCGGGCTGGTCTTGAACTCGCAGAGACCTGGCCTGCCTGTAGCCCTCCCGAGTGCGGGGATTAACGCCCTGTCTAACACTTCTTTTCAAATCAAAAAGTTAGTAATGCTAGAAGTTGATGGGGTTGATTTGTTTCTAACTTACAGTAGTTTTTATTTAAAACTGAATATTTAACAGTTTATTGGGTGAGCCTAAAGGCTTGAAATTACACTTCTATGAGTTTGGGCCTTGCGTTTTCGACACCTTGGGTTCTATTCTTTGCTATTTTTTTTTTTTCAACTTACTGCAGCAGATCAGGGGGCTCTTAAACCATCTGTTAACCTTTCTTTCTCCTTAAAAAAAAAAATCACATCGGGTCCCTCAAGGCGAGAAGACCCACAGCCAGAACGACCGAAGCAAAGCCGAGG
>REGO01000034.1:3256549-3275852 GCA_010120015.1 Rhombomys opimus
TCATCGTTTCTTTTTTTTTTTTTTTTTTCCCATCTTCCAGCCCTCCTCCCCTTCCCTGTCCCCCACCTGTTTTCTTCTTTTTAAAAGAATCCATGTTTGGTGCGGCAGCCCCGAGACAGGGCACACAGCAACAGAACCCCGTCATCTCCCCCTGTGACTCCTGTCCTGGGACCTCCCGCTTGTCTCCTTGTTAAGACCCTGGGGACACTCCTGGGAAAGAAAGGGGTGTGTGTGTGTGTGGTCTTTGGTGCCACGTGCTACAAAAATACTACCAAGCTGCAAATTGGAACCTGTTTAATTTTCCAAAGCTTAAAGATTTTAAGGTAATTTATGTGTTTAAAAAAAATTTTTTTTTAAGCGCTGAAAGATAACAGTGGAGATGAGGCAACTGGCTCCACAGCATTTCTCGGAGCTGGCGCGGTACAAAATGAAATCTTTATCGAGGCAAAAACTTATATCCAGTGGCATCCGCAGACTTTAAATCCTCATACCAGTTGATTTGGTGAGGGGGTGCTGACAGGGGTGCAGGCGGCTTCTGAAAATTCCTTCTTGACTCCAGGAAATTCCTTCTTGCCCCTTCCTGCCACAGGACACAGAAAAGCAAAATCAGTTCGCCATAGTGACTGTTTATTTGATTTCAACAGACTTAACTGGCTTCATTTTTCTTGTATAAAATCCTTTCCTTGGGTGGTAGTCACAGCTGAGGCCAGGCTCCTGTGAACCTAGACTGTGGTGTAGGTTTTCACAAGATGCTCAGCGAACTTCTGATAAGGAGACTTGGTGAACACGGCCTTTTTCCCAGAGGCCAGGGTGAGCTGGGGTGCTAAATGGCTGTCAGCCTTGGAGAGGACATCAAAGGTGGCCTTAGCAAAGCTGCCCAGGTGGCGGTGCAGGCCCTGGCTGGTGGATGGGTAACGGTCATGGGTACCAGCCATTATTACCAGCCTCATGGGCACAGGCGACGCCAGCGCCTCTGAAGGCAGGAATGAGACACACCAGAGCAGAGCCACAGTAACCTGGCACCTTAGGCAACAGTGTGGGTCTTGCCCGAGTAGCCCCAGTAGGGACAATGGAAGGCTCAGGCAAGATGAAGGCCCCGGATGGCAACCTCCTTGAAGCACCTAACACCAAGACCAACAGGACCATTATAGTCCCCCATGGCCACAAAACCTTGAAGATGGTCCGATGGCCAGCCCGAGCCTCCTATAGCACTGGCATGATTAGAACCTCATCCTTTTGAGATGTTCCCAGGAAAAACTCAGTAATCTCAGACTCCTTACGGACCGGGAGAAAACAGCTCAAGTCTCCTGCCTCAGGCCTGTGGATCAGTTGTAAGTTGTCAGCCACTTCTCCAGCGCCATGTCTGCTTTTCTGCTGCCATGCTCCCGACTGCCATGAGAGTTATGAACTCTTGCCTACTGGAACCAAGCACCACCAATTTAAATATTTTTATTTTTATTTTTAATTTTTTATAAACCTTGGTTGTGGTGTTTTGCCATAATAGCGTGGTAACTGTTCTCGGTCAAGGTCAATAGAAATTGCTTCGATAAAACAGCATGTGGCAAAGAAAAGGGTTTATTTGGCTCACGCTTCCACATTGTAGTCCATTGTTGAAGGAAGCTAGGACAGGAACTCAAGCAAGGCAGGAATGTGGAGCTGGTGCAGAGGCCATGGAGGAGTGCTGCTTACTGGCTTGCTTCCCATGGCTTGCTCAGCCTGCTTTCTTATAGAACCCAGGACCACAGCCCAGGGATGGCATCACCCACTATGGGCTGGGCCCTCTCCCATCAATCACTAATTAAGAAAATGCCCTGCAGCCAGATCTTAGGGAGACACTTTCTCATTTGGGGTTCTTTTCTCCCAGATAGCTCTAGCTTGTGTCAAGTTGACATAAAACTAGCAAACACAGGAACTGAGACAGCAACCCTTGATAACATCCTGATTCTACTCAAACACAAACCGGCAGTACCCAGAGCCTGCTTGGCCCGGCTTCAGGTTCATGCTCAAAAAGGCAAACTATGCTCTCGAAGTAAACTTTTTGGGAAAAACTCCTATTCACCATCTTGTGCCTACACATAAGCAGGCATGGATATGATTAATATCAATTTAATATGATATGATATGACATAATATATCATATTATGATATATAATATATATGAGATATTATGATATAATATGATATTATATTAAAATGGATGTGATTAAGATCATTCACATGGAAAGGGACAGGTGGAGTAGAAAAGAGGTCACATAATTTAATCTGTCAGTCAAAATAAAAACCATCCAACACCCCCCCCATTAGCAACCCTCCTCCTCTTGAACCCCATAAAAGGAAGCACCAGGCCTCCAGGGCCACCGAACATTTCCCCTCATGTGGATGTTGTCAGTTATGACCGTGCATCTAACCTGTCCTATTGCTTTGCTTCAATAAAGTTCACTCCCTTCTTTGCGACCTGTGGGGTTTTATTTCATTCTTGAGTTAGAGGCCAAGGATTTAAAAACAAAAAACAACAACAACAAAACAAAACAAAATAAAACAAAACAATAAAATCCTGGCGCAGACCCAGATCAAGTGTAACAGCTGGGGTGTTTGAGTTCCAGCTCTTTATCATCTTTCCTTGAGCCGACTCACACTGTCCATTTCTAAGCCTCCATGGACCTCCCCGGCACCCCCCCTCCTGTTCTCTTCTGAGTGTGGGATCGGATCTTTTCTGTTTTTAGGATCTTTCTCCTGGGGTCTGCGGACGGAGGAAAGGGGTACCTGATGTGTTCCGCTTGCCTCTCCTCCCATTTCCCTCCCATCCTTATTTCCGTGTCAGCGCTTTGTAGAGGGCCAGGCTCTGTCAACCCTCTTTCTGTCTGTATCCCGTTATTAGGAAGTCCCAGCAGGCCACAGGAGAGAAGAGTGACAACAGGATGCGCTCCCTCCCCCGTGAGTGTATTTGCTCTCAGAGTGTCTTCCTAAAGACCCCCATCTCTTGCCAGGTGGCCTCTTCTATGGGCCTCTGGCTTGACTGGCAGGAACCTCATCTTTTAATGCCAGTCATGGTAAAAGATCCCTGTTCTGTCTAGCCATGCCGCTGTGTTTTTCTCGTAAATCACATCACTCTCTCTGATTTTTGGAATATCTTTCACAATGTATCTTGGTCCTGTTGACCTTCTCGATTTCCCAGAATGCTCCTGCTACAACATTCCCCTCCCATCTTCGTGGTCTCTCCCATCTTAGGTCTCTCCTAAGTCCAGTTGCTGCCTCCTGCTGGACGGTTTGTCTGTCCTGTTGGTTTGATCTTGTGCGGGTGACCATAGCTGCGGTGATGTCACGTCACACCCACCTTTGAGCCGTTCTATTACGCTTTCCTCAATGGATCCAATTTAAGACTGATTCTAAGCTGAGCGATGGTGGCTCACTCCTTCAATCCCAGCACTCAGGAGGCAGAGGCAGGTGGATCTTGAGGTCAGCCAGGTCCTCAGAGCGAGTTCCAGGACAGCCAGGGCTGCACGGAGAAACCCCGTCTAGAAATAAGACCAGCTTCTACAGAGACGATGTGAATGCTGACTCCCTGCTCCCAAGATGGCAGACAGAGGGTCCCAGTTAGAACATGACTCCTTGGCGCTGACAGCTTGCTTTAATACTTTATCACAGTGATGCTGATCTTGCTTCTGTACTTGATGCCACCTGGAACCAGCTAAAACCCAGGCTGGGCACACCTGTGAGAGGTTTTCTTAACTGGTTCATTTAGTGTAGGAAGACCCGCCCCAATCTAGGCCACACCCCTTGGTGGCAGCCCCCACAAAAGGCCACGAAAGCAGGGAGCTTTTGCCTTTTGCCTGCCTGCCCCGTTCTCCCAGGTGACTTCTCCCATCCTGTTGTGGAGGCCTCCTTTGCTGGCGTTAGAAGCGGCCCCTTCAGGATTCCAGCGTAGAAGGAGCAGCAGCAGCTCTCTAGGCACCAGACCTCGGCTGCTGAGACGTCAGGTCTGTGGGCTGAGCAGCATCCTGGAACCTCGGCTGTTCTCGGACCTCGACCACAGCCTGTAACACACACTAACGAACCCCCTTCATGGGTGTGTGTGACTGCTCGTGCCTGTAACTGTGTGCGTGCATGCGTGTTCATCCTGTCCGTTCTGTTCCTTTCAAGATCCCTGAATAATACAACCACTGTTTCGGCTTGCTGTTTATTAGAGAGCCCTGGAACTCTCCCTGTAATTTCCCAGCTCGTGTTGGTCACTCACGGAGTGGGCCTCTTCTGCCCTAAACTGCCATAACCAGCACTGGACAGACGATATTTTCCCGGCCCAGCCTTGAGTGTTTATGTCTATGAAACTTTAAAATTCTGCACCTGCTTCTGGGTATGGGTGACCCCTTTCTGACCACTGGCCACGCAGGAAGGGTCTCTGCTGAGCAGAGGAAAGCTCCAACTTGGAATTGTTTTTCTTCCAGCCACAGGCTTTCAGGTTTTCGGACACAAGTGTCTCTTCCTCCAGTCTGATGTCCCTACGGGGCAGGGCCAGCAACCGCGCTAGGCCTGCGTTGCCAGCAGTCAGTCCAGAGGCTGCCCACAGCGAGACGAAAAAGATTATTTGTGTAATGGTGGAAACTGTCCTCAGACAGCTATAAAATCCACAGCCCCGGCTGAACATCCGCTCTTCCTCTCCCTCTGTCCAGTTTTGCTCCATAAATTAATGACTAGGGGGCTTTGAAACGTCAGGGCAGGCTATTCGCCTTAGCCCTCACACCCTACCCCCCCAACACAGGAGAAATGAAGCTTCCCCTTCTTCCCTTTAAATCAAAATAAATTGGCTTCTGATTTCTCACATGACTGGGGTGGTGGAGATGTGATCTTAGCCATCTTGGGGAGTAAGAATGGAGCATCTCCCAGGCATCTGAACCACGAGAGGAGAGACCCATGCCAGTCACAGTCGCCCTGACTGCATCAGCTCATTGCCACGAGTTTGGCCCTGGCCTCTCCCGCAGCACCAGGACCCATGTCTCTGCAAAACCTTGCTGTCTTTAGTGCCTCTGGCACCAATGAAACATCTTCCCTGGAAGGGCATAGTCCCAGCCAGTGTCCTATTGCCGTGAAGAGACGCCACGACTACGGAAACTCAGAAAAGGCAGCGTTTAGTTGGGGCTGGCCTAGACTTTCACAGTTTTGGGTCATTACCCTCATGGCAGGAAGCACGGGGGCACACGGGCAGGTGTGGTGGCTGAGGGTTCTACCTCTGGACCTGAAGGCGGCAGGAAAGGAGACTCTGACTCCCCATGACACGCTTCCTCCCGCAAGGCCACACCTCCCGATCCCTCTCAAGTAGTGCCACTCCCTGATGACTAAGCGTCCACATATATAAACCTGTGGGGGCCATTTTTTTTTATCCAAACCACCACATTTCACTCCCTGGCTCCCATAGGCTTGTAGCTATATCATAATGCAAAAAAAATGCATTCAGTCCAACCTCAAAAACCTCTGCACAGTCTAGCACAGTCTCAAACTTGCTTAAAAGCCCGAAGTTCGAAGTCTCTTCTGAAACTCATGGCACTCTCCTAACTGTAAGTCCTTGTAAAATCAAAATGAAAGAGCAGATCACATACTTCCAACATGCAATGGCACACAGGATATGCATTGCCACTGGAAAGGGGTGGGGTCTGCCTGGAGGAAGCAGGCTACTCAGGCCTCTTCCTGCCTCAGTTCACCTGTTACGCAACAGGCTTCTGCTGCAGTGATCCGGTCAAGCGCATGTCACCATGGGACCCGGGGCTGAGATGTTTCTTTCCTTAAGGTTTTGGTTTTGCTTTGAGACAGGGTCTCACCACGTGGGCCCTGCGGGCCCCAGTGTCACAACGATTGAGTGCTGGGCCGGTAGGCGTATGCTACCACGGCTGGCCTAAAGTTCTCATTGCAGCAAAACAGAACTTCTGTAAAACAAGACGCGGGCGCTGCTTACCTCTGAGGGTCAGTTGTGATGGCGCACATCTGCGATTCCAGCTCTTGGAGGTAGGAGGATCAGGACACATACACACACACACACACACACACACACACACACACACACACACACACACACGCCTGTACAATGTGTTCTGACTTCCAGTTACCCTTAAGGACAGAACGCTGAGCTAGCAATAGACAGGTGTGTTCAGGTCAGTCTGTGACTCCGCTGGTTGTATGGCCAAACATTTTGGATTTGTTCTGTAGCTGGGTGTTTGTATCGGAGGGTGGGCCAATTGCCCTCTGGGACGTCAGACCCCCACAGCCTCAGAATGAAATAAATGGCAGCTGGACAGTTGCTAAAGGCGTTTTCTCCCACTCGGCCGCTTTCCTTCCGGGGAGTGCTGGGCTGTCTCCCTTCTGAGGAGGATGTCTCCAGGATTCTGAGCTCTTACTCCGCCTTCCTCCAGGCGTTCATTTACTTAGTTCAACCTCTGCGCTTTTTGCATGCAGTACCCACGGAGGTCAGAAGTGGGTGCTGGGTCCCCGGGGACTGGTGGTACGGATTATTGTGAGCCCCATTTTGTGGGTGCTGGGAATATAGCCTGGAGCCTCTGTAAGAACTGTCCATGTCCTCGGCCGCTCTGGTTCTGTCTGCGCATGCTCGGCAAAACCCTACACTTCCGGGAACCCCGCTCGTCCCAGGCCTGGGTGAGTCCGTTCTTCCAGTTGCTCAATCATTCTGGAATCTACGTTCTCACTCTAAAGTCAGATCGATCAGTGAATGCTGTCTTAGGCGCTGATCACTTTTCCCCACACTGCGCCTCTGCTGTTTCAAACTGTGGCCAGCTCTCATCTGGACCACAGGAATACGCAGCGCTGTTACAGCCAGGAGCCTCCCGTGAGCTCAGATATCAGAACACCTTGGCTCCAGCTGGTGCTGCTCGGAGAAATTTAGGAAGCGTGGCTTTGCTGGAAGTGTGTCACCGGGGGTGAGATTTGGGTACTCAGTGTTGGGCTTGGTCTGCGGCTCTATGTATAGAGATGCTGAATTCTGCTTGCCGTCCAGACGGGGGCATTGCCATGTGCACTGGTCAGTGTGATGTCAACTTTGCTCCCCCATTATCTCTGATTGGTTAGTAAAGAAGCCGGACAGCTAATTCTGGGCAGAGAAGATAGGTAGGAGGGATTCCGTGCCTGGTCTTGGGGGTCTCAGGTAGGGACCACGAGGTGGGGAAAGAAGGGGGGAGAGAGAGAGACAGACAGACAGACACACACACACACAGACACACACACACACACGCACACAGATGACAGAGACAGAGAGTTGCCATGAGGAATTGACCTGATATCAGGAGCAGAAACAGCCCAGACAGGACTAATATGGCAAGGAAGTTGGGGTATATGGGTGGGAAACAGCGAGGCTAGCATAGAGGATTCGTATAAATGCACATCTGTCCAGCCACTGAGCCTAAAGCTTATTAATACATCTAAAAAGTCACAGTGTTATTTATTTGGGAGCTAGAACGGGTGCTTAGAAAAAGCCCCCTCCAAAATATAAGTTATTTTTTTATCATCTTGGAGTTTCACACCATTTCCAGTTGACTTTCTGCTTCCTGCTGGCGGACGGGGGTGAGAGCTCACAGCTTCGCTGTCCCTGCCGCCATGCTTGCTTACTTGTTGCCACGCATCTCCACCGTGATGGACTCTTCCCCTCTGGAACCACAAACCCCAAACCAACCCTTTCTTTTATCTGTTGCTTGGGTTGTGGTGTTTTACCACAGTAACAGAAAAGTAATTAATATGACCCTCTGCAATCTATTCACCGAAAGCACCCAGAGGGGAATGTTTCTGGCACAAGGGAGGTATGGGATACCACTTACCCTCTTCATATAGAAACATTTTATATATAAACTATACATACATACATACATACATACATACATATGTGTGTGTGTGGTGTGTCCACTTAAGATAATTAACTTGTAAGAAGAAAATATTTATTTTGGCTCAGGGTTTCTGAGGTGTCAGCCTGTGGCGCTGACATTATTTCTGGGCCTGTGGTGAGGCCGCACAGCGTGGTGGGGATGTACAGAGAAGGCTGGTCGGCCAGGAAGCAAGAAACGAAGGGTGGGGGTGGGGCTGGGGGAGAGCATACTCTGAAGGACCTAACTACCTTCCCCCAAGGCCCCAATCCCGCTGTGCTTGCCAGCTCCCCACAGTGCCGAGCGAGGGTTGGCATCCAGGCCTTCAACACAGGAGCTTCGGGGACATTAAGCATCCAGACTACGGCAAAATGCAGAGATCCGCTTCTGACCCTTCTGTTGTGTTCCGCTTTAACCTTTAAGCCTCTGCAGTACATGCTAATGACTTTTGTGACGCATCTCCCCCACCGACTTCCTCTCCCACAAGGCCCACTGCTGACGGAATGCTTCTTTCCCTGGGTGAATTCCATGAAGTTTATTATTATTATTATTATTATTATTATTATTAAAATTATTCTGTACTTATGTGTTTTGTGGATTTTTCTCTAGGCGGGTTTCTCTCTGTTTGGAGTTTGCTTCGCTTCTGGTCCCCGTAGGTTCATAGGGAGTGGCACTACTGGGAGGTGAGGCCTTGCTGGAGGTGTGTGTTACCTGGGGGTGGGTTTGGGGGTTTTGGGCCCAGTGTCGCTTTCTCTTCCAGCTGCCTACCGATCCGGATGCGGAACTCTCGGCTTCCTCTCCAGCACTGTGTCTGCCTCTGTGCCACGGTGCCTCCCGCTGGGATGATTATGGACTGAACCTCTGAACTGTAAGCCAGCCCCAATTTAATGCTTTCCTTATAAGACTCGCCGAGGTCACGTGTAACGACCCGCGTAACCGTCTCGCCAGCAAGAAGGCACACGGACGACAGGATCCTTCTGCAGCAGGCTTTATTACACGCAATGAATGGAGGAAGACTCGCAGCCCCAAGATGGCGCTGCTTAAATAAGCCCCGACCGCACTTATGTGATGTGGAGTGACGTGTCATACCCTGATTGACTGCTTACTCGCACCCATCTGACGGCCCGGGGTGGGGCAGTGGCTTGGCGCGCTTTTGCAACCTGCACATGTGCTCTTAGAGGCTGTTACCAGTACAGAGACTGGATGCCGGCGCCATCTTGTAATGGCGTCTGAACCTCGGCTCTCTACAGTCACGGTGTCTCCTCACAGCAATAAAACACTAAGACAACATGGATCTTCATATGGGCACACGTGCTGGGACACCTATGTGGGGGTCAGCGGACAGCTTGCAGAAGCTGGCTTTCTCCCTCTGGCATGTAGGTCCCAGACTGAACTCAGATCATCGGGCTTGGTACCTTTATCTGCTGAGCCACCTTGTTGGCCAAATTTGGGAACTTCTCAGTCAGAAATTTTGAGTACTTTTCTGTCTTCTCTGTGTCTCTTCTCGCTCCTCTTTCTCTTCTTTGCCTTTCTCCTCTCCTCAGGTCCCTGAGTCTCTATTTATTTTTCAAATATTTTTCTTTTGCTCAGACTGGATAATTTCTTTTTATATCTAGTAACTTATTTTTTTGTGTGTACATGTACCTATATGGAGGTCAGATAAGAACATTAAGGAACCAGTTCTTATTCGGACAAGTGTGCTCCAGGGTTTGAACTTGGGTCCTCGTGTTTCGTGGCAAGCCCCTTCATTCAGGAGCCATCTTGCCAGCCCTAATTTCCTTTATTCTAACTTCAGTTTTACCAGCTCTTTCCTGGGCTCATCTCCCTCTGCCTCCTCCAAGTCAAGCCTGTCCATTGAATAAGTTAAAGTTTTTCAATTATTATATTTTTAATTCTAAAATTTCCACTTGCCTCCTTTTGCTGACATGATATATATATATTTTTTTCATTTGTTTCGAATTGCTCATAACTGCTTGGAAAAGCAGTTTCTGATGCCTGGTTTAATGTATTTACCAGATCCTCCTAACAGTCACACCATACTGGCTTTCACATCTTCCATTTGGCCTTTGTCATTTGCATTGAGATTTTTTTTTTTTCTTCCTGGTTCTGGAAGAGCGAGACTTTTGATAGAGACCTACACATTTGGGGCACGGTGGCATGAGAATCTAGACCTTAAACTTTGGCTTATAGCTTGTCCCCCAAAGGAAACCAAGTATCGCTTCCATGTTTTTACTGCGTGTGCTAGAAGTCCGGTGTTGACAGCCGTGGACGGTGTTCCCGCTGGTGCGGGGGTGCAGTTCCAGGCCTCCGCTGACACCTGCCTGGCTGGGAGGGATAAGAGAGACTCCTCCGTGTTCTCCGTGTAGCCTCCAGCGGCCTCTTAGTCGGAGCGGTGAGTGACTTCGTGCCTGCCGGGAGGTGCTGATGGTGGGCAATTTGGGTTTCTTCTAACATCTAACGTCTGGTTGGGGCGTGAGCGATGTCTCACGCAGGCACAGCTCTCAGGGCTCCTCTGGCTTCACCGATAGGATCTTGTGGTATCCCCTTACGGACCGGTGAGATCTCCCCTCCAATCTCTGGTGGCCAGGCAAGGCCGGGCTTTCTGTTGCTGAGTGACTATTTTTTCTGATTGTTTTTGTTGTTGTTGTTTGTTTGTTTGTTTCCACAAAAGAACACCTGATGCAAACAACTTAAGGGGAGGTTTATTTCAGCTCATGGTCAGGGAGGGGGTTCAGTCCGTGGTCGCTTGGCTCCGTCTAGGTAGGTCATATGGTGGCTGGAGCAGGTAGGCATGAGACTGTCCCCCTCATGGTGGGGTCGAAGCAGGTTGAGAAGAAGAAACTGGGAACCAGGTGTAATCTTCAAGGAACAGCCACAGTCACTGTGTTTCTGAAGCTCGGCCCTGCCTCCTGAAGCCTCCAGAACATTCCGAAGTAGCACTGCCTTCTGGAAGACCAAGCTCACATCACAGGAGCCTTTTGGAGATGGGGGAACAGGCCATGTCTAAGCCCCGACAGCATCCAAACAATTCTGAGTTTCTAGTCTGTCTCTCTGCTGGTTCTTCAGCCAGAAAAGGCAGATTTCCGAGGCCAGGCTGTATTTTGTTTTCTTACACATTTTGATGTTCTGAGTTGCAGATTAAAAAAAAAAAAAAAAAAAAAAAAATATATATATATATATATATATATATATATATATATATATAGTTACATATCCAGCATATTTAAAAGAAAAAGAAAATCTAGAGTATGGACTATCAAGACTTCCTTGGGTCCTCCTTAGCCCAACTTTTTCTTTCTCCCTTGCAGTTCTGTTTCTGTTTATCTTAGGCTCGTTTTATATATTCTGGAAAGGGTTTTAAGTACCAATGGCTCTTCGTACCTTTGGGAAGTTGAGTCAAAAGACCCTCCCCTCCAGGATACACAAATCCACTAATGCTCAAGTCCCTCATGTAAACTGATGGCGTGTTTACATATATCCTATGCACATCCTTCTGTGTAGAAAAGTACTTACGTTTTTAAAAAAAGAGTGTGTGCACATGAGTGCAGTGCCTGTGGCGGCCAGTAGAGGGTGTTGGGTGACAGAGGCTGGAGTTAGAGGTGGTTGTGAGTTTTCTGCCCTGTGTGGGTGCACCTGGGTCCCCAAGAAGAGCGAGGAGCCCTCTTAGCCACGGAACCCTCTCTCTGGCCCTTCCTCCTACATACGCTAAACCGTCTCTAAACTACCCATGTTACCTAATGTCTGAGAACTTGAGCGTGTGGTGTGAGCATGGCTGAAGGAGTCTGTCATTTCACTGTGGTGATCAGCACCACTTTACACGGTAAGACTGTCTCCTGACAACCGTGTGAGGAAGCAGTTTATACTTACAGCTGTGAAGCCACACCCTGGCTGCTGCTCACACTGAGATACAAAGTAGGGGCCTGCTACCCACAGTGGGGGTGCTTCACTCGACTTTGCCTTCCTGGTTGTGTGGCCACGCCTGGTGCCCATTGAACCCTCCTCCTGGCGGCTTACCTCATCTTCTTCGTCTGGATTTTCTGTTCCCCGTCGTCTCTGCCTGGCCTTATAGATAAGTCGAGTGGAACATTCCAAGTGTATTTTCCCAGTGAGACGTACATTTCTCATAGCCAGAAACATTAAGCCGTGAATTTGTCCTTCCAGGATCAGTCTGATCTCTACCTAGTTTTAACCATCTCCAACTCTTTATTTCTGCCGTTGTTGTTGAGACCGGGTTTCGCTCTGTAGTCCATGTTGACTTCAAACTCATGTCTCCCCTGCCTCAGCCACTGGAGCACTGGAATTACAGGCCTCCTCCGCCCAGCCTTGTATTGGTGTAATAAAGAAATACGGCTGGAGAGATAGCTCAGTGGTTAAGAGCACAGGTTGCTCTTGCAGAGGACCCGGGTTCAATTCCCAGCACCCACGTGGTGGCTCACGACCATCTGAAACTCCAGTTCCAGGGGATCTGACGCCCTCTTCTGGTCTCTGCAGGAACCAGGCACATACAGACATGCAGAGAAAACGTCCATACACACAGCACAATACAAAAGTTGAAGAAATGGTTGGTGTCATTAGGCATGTGGGCTGCTTGAGTCTGCCCGCCCCATATTCACATGCGCACAAACACCTAATTCCTACAGGCTACGGCTTGTCATTTTTTTCCATTCTTTTTCTTGAGGACCATCACTTGCTGCTTCCCCTCCCTCCCCCCTTTCTTTTCCTTAAATCAACATTCTGGACTGTTCCACCATGACAAGCCACGGCCGTCTTTCCCAGGCTGTGCTTTTTACATTTAGGTGTTCGGGGCCTCTTCCTCCCTGTGTGCGTTTCCGTGGTGCTGGTCCAATCTCCTGTCACGAGAATTACATGGAGCTCAGTACCAAGGTGCTCAGAGACCAATCTCAGCCTAGCAAAGGAGCACGCCCAGGCAAGCCAGATGGCTGCATGGGTAAAGGGCTAGCTGGCAAGCCCATTGGCTCATGGGACTCAAATGATGAAAGAAGAGAATTGGCTCGCACAAGTTGTTCACACACACACACACACACACACACACACACAAAAGTTAAAAATTTTAAATTTTGTTTGAGTGTATGCGTGATGTGCACCAGAGGACATCGAGAGAGAGAGTCAGCTCTCTCCTTCCACCACGCAGCGCCAGGGATCTCCCTCAGGCTTTCCGTCCCGACCCAAAGCACGCGTGTCTTCTGAGCATCTCGCCAGCCCGCTAAACGGATTTTTCTTTTTTTAAAAAACGGATGTTACGTGCGTGCATCTTTCCCCCCCCCCCCCGAGAGTTTCCCCGGACATGCCTTGAGAATGGCCACAGCTATGTCACCCAAGAAATGAAAGCCAGCCACGTGTTCCGGGATTTTCAGACCACATACCAAAAGCCAGCAGGGAAAAACGCAGCCGTGGTCCAGACGGCTGGGTGCCCGCCAGAGAGGCCAGGCGGGGAAGCTTCCAGAAGCTCAGCTGCGGCTACACACTTACATTCTTTTGAGTCCTAACCACGACCTGTTTTAGGGTGCGCCGTGCTTCTGCTAATGAGAGAGAGCCCGGGTAAGAGGACGTGAAAAGACGTCAGGAGGGCCGGCTCCTGCTCAGATCCAAAGCGTTACCTTAACATCCTGTGGGGTGGGGGACTGGGAATGGCACCCAGCAGCGGACAGCGCTGCAGTCCAGCGGGACTCCAAATCAGAGGCCGCTGTGTGAGGGCGCTGTAGAACAAGGCTTCTTGAGCCTGAGTGGGCTTGTCCAGTGTGACCTGGGTCCGAACGACCAAACTCTGCACGCACTGCAGAGCCGCACCTGAATCTCCAACTTTGCATCTGGAGCA
This sequence comes from Rhombomys opimus, assembly GCA_010120015.1. Taxonomy (NCBI): domain Eukaryota; kingdom Metazoa; phylum Chordata; class Mammalia; order Rodentia; family Muridae; genus Rhombomys; species Rhombomys opimus. The sequence continues at coordinate 3,270,239 of REGO01000034.1, forward strand.
TCTACAGTGACAAACGCTTTAAAGGACAGACTCAGTGTGTGTGCATGCGCGTGTGTGCGTGCGTGTGTGTGTGTGTGTGTGTGTGTGTGTGTGTGTAACCTGGTGAATACGTTAAAATCTCCCCTATCTCAATGAGGACACTCCATGAATAAAGTTCCTAAACAGAAGATGGGATCGAAACTGTAATGCCGGAAAATATCCAGGTGCCCTTAGGTGGCATCTTTCTCTGTTTTTTGCCATTACTTCTTTGGGACTTGATTGGCTTCTAAAGGGTGTCCTTGTCCCCTGCTTGAGTTCAGAAGCAACCAAAGGGCAAAGTGGGAATGGGATGCATGGAGACGGATTCTCACCTTCATTGCCATAACAATTGATTGATTGACAGGCCTGGGCAGGCATCCTGGCTACGGCTGTGCTGAAGCCGGTTTAGTTCTTGGCACTATCGCTCAAGGGCAAGTGGTTAACAGGCTCTTCCTGCAGGATTCCTGCTGTGAACTGGTCCGGGAGGTAGATGTAAATGGACGGTTCCCAGTCAGTCATGAAATAGGGAGTGATGCCCACGGTCCAGCATTTGGCCTCAGGCTCGAGGCTGTGGGAAGCAGAACAAAGACCAGAGGCTTTTAGAAAGGGGAATTTGTCATGAGAACCAAACACATAGGAAATTACAAAGTTCTGGATGCATGCATTTTTATTTTTATTTTATTTTATTTTACTTTTATATTTTATATTTTATTTTATTTTGTTTTGTTTTGTTTGGAGACAGGTATTTTACTTTATTTTGTTTTGTTTTGTTTTGTTTTGTTTTGAGACAGGGGTTCTCTGTGTAGCCCTGTCTATTGTGGAACTCACTCTCTAGACCAGGCTGGCCTCGAACTCAAGAGATCTGCCCACTTCTGCTGGGACTGAAGGCATGCATCCTGATGATGGGGGAGGGCTTGAAGTTCTATAAGGAGGTAGCTTTTGTGCAGGTGTAGTTGTGTGTATCTGTGTGTGAACATATGCCCCATACGTGCAGTTGCACGGGGAGGCCAGAGGAGGGAGCCGGAGTTACAGGTTGTTGTGACCTGTAAAGTGAACTTGGGTCCTCCAGGAAAGCTGTAAGTGTTCTGAACTACTGAGCCATCTCTCCAGCCCCAGGATGGGTTCACTTCTTAAACGGTGGAGGCCAGGCCAGATCAATGATCTCACACTACTTATTTACTTTTGTTATTTTCGAGACAAGAGTTTCTCTGTGTAGCCTTGGCTCTCTTGGACTCACTCTGTAGATCAGGCTAGCCTCGAACTCACAGAGATCTACCAGCCTCTGCCTCCTGAGTGCTGGGACTACAGGCCTGCGCCACTGAGCCCGGGTGACCTCCCACTACGTTTCTCGTTGCTGTGGTGACGTGCCCGGCAGAAGCAACTCACAGGAGAAGGGGTTTATTCTTGCCCAGCCTTTCCGGGGGTACAGTCCATTGTGACAAGGACAGTACGGAGGCTGGCCCATTTTCATCCAGGGTGATGGGGGCTTATTCCTTACACAGTGGCCAGAACAGAACGTGGGTCTAACTGGCAAAGGTCCATCCCGGCCAGCCCAGGTCTGTTAACCTGCCAGGTGCTACGTTCTAAAGGTCTGCAGCCTACCAATATAGCATGGCCAGATCGGGGAGGGGGGGCATTTCACATTTAAGCCATTGGACCAGCCTCAGACTTTAGGCAGCCATCACACAGTAGGTGGGATGGTACTGTTAATTACCCCATGATAAGGCCATCCAGGGGCCATTCTCTTCTTCTCTTCTTCTTCCTCTTTCATTTTGAGGGAAGCTGGTAGCCATGTTTGGGGTGTTCTTGAGGTGACAATTATTCAGAAAGGAATAGACGCTTCAACAAGCAGCCGGTGGGAACTTGAGGGTGGATTTTTGCCTTCCTGGGTCAAATGTCCCTAGTTGATCTCAGAAAATGCCTGAATACACACCCGGCAGAAGCCCTGAGCTCGAATGGCCAGCTCAATCACACCCAGAGTTCTGGCCTTCGGAGCCTGTAAGAGACAGCAAACCCATGCTCTTTTTACCCCCGTGGGTTTGAGACCACCTCTGTGCTGACAGTTAACGTACTTACCGGTTTTTACCGTGGGCTGAGGACTCTGGGAGGGGAACAGCCCTGTGTTTCTCACAAAGCTTCTCGTGCCAGCTCCGGGAAGCCAAAGAGATGGAGTCCATTTTCCAACAGAAACTACATACAACTCAGAGAGATTATCAGTCACGTCCAAGCTGTTCTCAGAACTTTGGTTGCCTGCAACATGTTGGGTCTCTTTTGTTTCTACATGTGCAAGGCAGAAAGTGAGGCGCTCCGCTGGTGACACAGATACGGTAGAGGTTTGCGGCAGAGTGAACGCCCAGCAGAGGTGATTGGCCAAGGATGAGGATCCCAGCCCCCTTCTGGATCTTAAGATGCTCTCTGCAGGGAGACCGTCTCATCTGTGATTTCATGGGTCAGATGTCTCCTGAGAGGTCGTGAGTAGCATGAGGTGCTAGCCGGTGCCTGAGCGGCCATTGGAACTGAGGAATGCAGTTTTGAGAAGCAGCCTTGGCAATGGGTAGGGACAGATGCCCACACAGTGGAAAGGTGCGATTCTGCAGCATCTACCTCTGGTCACACTTCCTCGAGTGCATCTCCTGTTTCTGACTGCTTCATTTGCCGCTAGCTCTGAGTAAACAGCACCATGGGAAAATGCGATTTAGAAACTTTTACATTTCTTAAACCACCCTCTGGTCTTTGGGCATGTGTGCACACACATGTAGCAGAGCCCTTGGAGCTGGAAATACAGGCGGTTGGGAGCCATCTGACCTGGGTCCTTGGAGCAGAACTCTATCTTCCCTGAAAGTGCTCTTAAGCGCTGTGAATCCTCATATATTATTAACACGTGTGTGTGTGTGTGTGTGTGTGCGCGTGTGTGTGTGCGCGCGCGCGCGCACGCTCGTGTTCATGCAGGTGCACAGTGGAAAGGTGCCATTCTGCAGCATCTACCTCTGCTCACACTTCCTCGAGTGCATCTCCTGTTTTTGACTGCTTCATTTGCCGCTAGCTCTGAGTAAACAGCACCATGGGGAAATGCGATTTAGAAACTTTTACTCACTGAGCCACCTCCCAGGCCCTGCTTGGTCTTTGAGAGTCTTGCTGTGTCCCTGAGTTTGGCCTTGAACTTGCTGGGATTACAAGCATGTACCATCATATCTTGCCAGAAAGCATATATTTGATATATATTCAATTTTCTCTCTCTGTCTCTCTCTCTTTCTTTCTTTTTCTTTTTTATTTATATATATATATATATATTTTGAGATAGGGTATCAGTTATACAGCTCTGGCTGTCCTGAAATTCACTATGTAGAGGGCTGGCTTTGAACTCACAGAGATTCACCTGCCTCTGCCTCCCAAGTGCTGGGATTAAAGGTGTGCGCCTCTACACCCAGCTGATATATAAAAACTTTTAATGCCACAAGCAGCTGGACCTTTTTTGGTGGAAGTGTTCTTGTGACCACCAGATGTTTGTGTGAATGTAATAAATGTTTCCTTATACCTGTAATTTTCACTCCTCAGCTTGGTACATCAAAAACAGACCAATTCATCCCAAGCTACCAAATTAAAAATAAACCTTATCTTCTCCACTAAACTGCAGATTGTACTGGAAGTTAAGAAAAATTCCTTTCCAGCCCCTGAATAATAATGGCATTTAAGACTTTTCCAAGGTGGCAGAAATTAAAATCATCAGACAGACGGTTACTTCAGGTTTGGTTATCCATATTTTTGCTATGAATACATTTATTTATGAATAAATAGGTTGTTTCAATTAACAGTGAAACAGCTGGGACAATAAAAGTGAAAATGAATGTTTTTGCCTGTGATTTTTTTTTTGTCCCAGTTTGAGGTTTTGCATTTCTGGGGTTCGTGCTTCAGAGGGGCCTTCCCTGGTGATGGCGGGGGATGGACAAGCAGCAGGCGGGCGGGCGATTGTGTCAGGGGACGAGGACAGAGCCGAGTGTGTGAAGGTCATGTGTGTGAAGGTGAGGGCTATGACAGCAGTGCCGGCTCTCCCACTCGCTTCAGTCCCGTGCCACTGATCAGGCCTCTTCTTCCTCCCAGCTCCTCCCTGATCCACCCCCACCTGCGTCCTCTCCTCTTGGTGCTATGCCGTCATTTATTTAAAAATAACCTAGAGTCTAACTAGCGCTCCCCACACGCAAGGGCCTGCAGGCCCGTCTCTAGGAGCCTGTCAGCCCACCAAGGATCGCATCCCTAAAGAAAAGGCACTCTCCTGCCGTAGCGGACACCAACTGCAGAAAGGTCCTCAGCCAGAAGTGAGGACTCCTGAGACACCCCTGTCCATGCTGGAACGGCCTGATCTGATGCAGGCGGCCACAGGCCCTGTGAGCTCATATATGTAAACAGCTGCCTCACATCTGGCCCCAGCTCAGCAGCAGTTTCTACGTGTGTGTGTGTGTGTGTGTGTGTGTGTTTATGCGTGAATGTGTGTATATGTGGGTGTGAATGTGTTTGCATATGTGTATGTATGTGTGCATGCATGCATGTGTATGTATGCGTGTCTTCCTCTGTCCACCTTATTTTTTTTTGAGACAGGCCTTCTATTGAATGTGGAGCTCATTGATTGGGTAGGGCTGAGTGGCCAGTGAGCTCCAGGGACCTGTCTCTACCCCCACGCCTCACCGCATCTCTGCCTGTTCCTAACGCCGTGCCCCTGGCTTTCCCATAGGGCGTCTGGACTTAGGTTGCCCTGAACATCTGGCAGGTGCTTTGCTCCCCCTACCCCGAAAGCACTTCTTGAGCCGTTCCGCTTTACTTAGCGAGACCCGACCTGCCGGTGTTTTGCTTTGCTTTGTTTTGTTTAAGTGCAGTTTGGAGATGGAGACCTTGGGCTGCTCCAAATTTTGTGCAGAAGTTGCAGGGCAGGCCTCTGAAGACGGCGCAGCTTCAGCTGAACTGCCCGAGGGTTCTGCAGAAAAGAGTCAGAGGGCATGGCTTATGAAAAATTTGAAAACAGGGAGCCTTTTTTAGAAAATTAGTATCAGGTTAAAGCTATCTAACCTTTTTTTTCTAAGTTCACATAAAACAGTCTCTCTTCCCTTATCTGCAGAGGACACATTCCAAGACCCCCCTGGAACATGCGTGGACTTCCACCTCATGCAGAACTCTCCAGAACGCACCAGATTTTATCCTATCCCTGCATACCTGTAACAAGGCCTAATTGCTAACTTAGACGCAGTGAGAAAAATAGCAATAAAAGCATTAGCTTTTTCAAAAGATGAGATGTAACAATCATAACGATTAATTGTATAAAAACTCCAGAATCACTTCTTATACTCCTTGGGGCCATTATTAAATAAAATAAAGGTTCCTTTAATGCCAGCACCAGTGCATCACTGAAGCTGACTTGACAACCGTGGCTACTGAGTAACAAAGGAACAGATAGCATGTACAGCGTGGAAACCCCTGACATGCACTTTCAGACTTATGCACTGCTTATTTCTGGAATTTTCCATTACCCATTTCTGGACCTCAGTTCACCGTAAGTAATGGAAAGCTTCCTCTTTAGTTAACCTGTATGTCAGATACACTTTAAACC
>REGO01000034.1:3279514-3312167 GCA_010120015.1 Rhombomys opimus
GAAGAAGGCCATGGTGGATCCTCTCCAGAAAGCTGTCCCAGTCTGTCCCCATCCTTGTTTCCTGGCTGACACAGTGAGAAGCAGCCCTCCACACTGTCCTGCTCAATGTTCTGCCTTAAAAGCAGAGTACCAGCTGGGGGTGGGAGGGTGGTAGCACAGGCCTTTAACCCCAGCACTGGGGAGGCAGAGAGGCAGGTGGATCTCTGTGAGTTCAAGGCCAGCTTGGTCTACAGAGGGAATTCCAAGACAGCCAGGGCTACACAGAGAAACCCTGCCCCCCTCCCCCCAGAAAAGATAAAGAGCTAATGGAACCGTGGACCAAGATTTCTGTCTGCAGCTGCAGTGAACCGTCTCCCTTTAAGCGTCTTCTCTCAGGGGATGAATTCTGAATATTTACACTGTGCCTTGGGAGATAATGAAGGGACACTTGGCCACTCAAGCATGTGTCTCTGGCAGGCCTTGCCCTTCCTCACTCCCTCTGCCTTGCTAAAAACTGTTAGATTACATTCCTAAAGCCAGCCACCAAGGCCTAGTCACTTATTTGGCCACATCCTCCTCCCGAGGCTGGCAACCAAGATCCAGCTATCAAAGTATTGAAGTCCAACAATCAAAAGTCCCCTTTCGCTCATCTAATTAACATGCCCAATTAAAATTGAACACCTCATCCTAACATGGGGTTTTCTATTTTACCTTTATAAGCCGCCATTTTCCTGTGGGTCACATCTGTCTCCTCTCTATCCAGAGGCAGTCCTTTGTCGCTTCTGGGCAAATGTCCCTTCCCCCTCTCCTTTCTTCCCTTGCCCTTCTCCCTCATCCTCTATCTCCTCTTTGTCTCCTGTTCCCTGCCCTCTGGGGGAAATAAATCTCCTTTATGCTGAGAACTTGGTCTTGGGGTTCCTGAGCCAATACCACTCCTTTCAGACACTAAAGATGGGGGTAAGAGTGTTGCTTCATTTATTTTATTTATTTATTTGTAAGACAGAGTCTTACTGTGTAGTTCTAGCTGGTCTCAAACTCACAGAAATTACCTGCCTCTGTCTCCCACGTGCTGCAATTAAAGGTGTGCACCACCATGTGGCTTTATTTGCATTTGGCAGTAGGCTGGGTGCATAGCTTGGTGAGAGAATGCTTGCCCGCTATAAATGTTTTCCTTTTCTTTTCCTCTTTCTTTCTCTCTTTCTTCTCTTTCTTTCTTCTCTTTCTTTCTTTCTTCCCTTCCTTCCTTCCTTCCTTCCTTCCTTCCTTCCTTCCTTCCTTCCTTCCTTCCTTCCTTTCTTTCTTTCTTTCTTTCTTTCTTTCTTTCTTTCTTTCTTCCTTTCTTTCTGCCAAAGTGCCACACACCTGTAATCCCAGCACTCTGGAGGCTTATTCAGAAAGTCAAGGCCACCTTTGGCTCCACAGTGAGATCCTGAATTCAGTGTATGCTATTCTGCAGATGATCAGGCTGAACTTGACAATGACTTGACAGCTTTCAGGTCTGGAGGAGATGAGCCCCTGGAACTCTCAGATGGTTCCTTTTTGGGGGTGGGGGGCTTGTTGGCTGCTGCACATTTCTCTGTCCTGATTGCTGTGGCTGCTTTTGGCTTTGGCTTCCTCTTTCTCATGGCATTCTCATGAGACTGAAGCATCTTGTCTTTGAGCCAGTTTGTTGGCCTTGAATTCATGATCCTCCTGACTCAGCCTGCTGAGCACAGGATTACAGTTGTGTGATAAATAGAGGGATCAACTTTTTTCTAAGACAGGATTTCTCTGTGTAGCCTTGGCTGTCCTAGACTTGCTTTGTAGACCAGTCCGGCCTTGAAATCACAGCCATCTGCTTGCCTCTGCCTCAGTGCTGGAATTACAGGTCATTACTCCTGGTTTAGGCTCAAAAATTTTAAATACAATTTTCTTCCTCTCTCCATTTCCCCTCCTTTTTAGTCTTCTCTTCCCTTCCCCTTCTCCATTTTCTTCTTTCTTCTCTCTTTCTTCCTCCTCTGCCCATTCCTCCTATTCTTTCCTTTCCCTGCAGTCCTTAGCCCAGGCTGTCCTGGAACTCACAAATCTCCTGTTCTGGGCTCCCAAGTGCCAGGATTACAGCTATGCACCAACCTTTGTATGCACTGAAAGTTCATGAGACAGCGCTTTGAGATACACTTATTTTGAAAGTAGTAGCAATCCTATTTCGCCAAAGAGTCCCTTCACCAGGGTAAGCCTCTTAAAAACTGACTTGATGTCTCTAACGTCACCCGCAAGCAGCTGCTCCTGCAGGGTCTTCCGACTTCCTGCCAAGGTGTTGGGAGGTGGGAGGTGTCAGCACTAGAAATGGTGAGCTTACAGGTGGGGAATCAGGTGCTAACTGCATTCAGCAAGACCACAAGGGCTCAGGCGGGCATGTGTTCTCAGCGGCTTTGCCTGAGATGGAGTGAAGGGATCATTCTTACGCAGGAAGGGAGCACCCGATTAGTCATTTCTGTGGCCTTAGTTTCTTATTTTGAAAGCTTTGCTTATTTTTATTTGTGTGGGTGCTTTTCTGCATACATGTCTGTGTGTCACCTGCATGCATGCCTGGTACCCAGGGAGGCCAGAAGAGGGCATCAGATCCTCTGGAACTGGAGTTACAGATGTCTGTGAGCTGCCATGTGGGTACTGGGAATCGAACTTGGGTCCTATGGAAGAACAGCCAGCGCTCTTAACAGCTGAGACATCTCTCCAGCCTTCATCTTAGCTTATGTATGTATGTATGTATGTATGTATGTATGTATGTATGTATGTATATATGTATGTATGTATCTATCTGTTTGAGATATGGTCTCAATCCATAGCCCTGGCCACCCTGGAACTCACTGTGTAGGCTAGTCTGGCTTTGAACTCATATCTATCTTCCTGCCTCTGCTTCCCTCCCAAGTGTGCCCAGCTCTCTCTCTCTCTCTTCATTTTGGTTGCATCTTCTTACTTTTTGAACACTGATTTAAAAGCAGAGTTTTAACTTGGAGCTTGATCCAAGTTAATATTTACTGTCTTAGTTAAGGCTACTAGGGCTGCGAAGAGACACCAAGACCACAGCAAGTCTTATGAAGGGCTTGATTGGGGCTGGCTTACAGTTTCAGAGGCTTGGCTCGTCATCACCGTGGCAGGGAGCATGGCTGCAGGCAGACACGGTGCTGGAGAAGGAGCTGAGAGCTCTGCATCCTGATCCTCGAGTTGGGGAGGGGAGAGGAGAGACGCTGGGCCTGGCTTAGGCTTTAAAAGCCTCAGAGTCCACTCCCAGTGACACACTTCCTCCACAAGGCCACACATCCTAATCTTCCAATCCTTTCAAATGATTCCACTCTATGGTGATTAAGCATTTAAATAGATGAGCCTGTGGGCCTGTGGGGGGCCATTCTGATTCAAACCATCTCACTTACCTGGAAATAACTCTGTGTGTGTGTGTGTGTGTGTGTGTGTGTGTGTGTGTGTGTGCTTTATATACTGTTCACACACATTTTTTTCCCACACACATAAGTTTTTGACAGACTCTTTCTGTGTGGCCCAGGCTGTCATCAAACTTGTAATCCTCCTGCCTCAGCCTCCCAAGGGCTAAGATCATGGATGTGTGCCTCCACAATTTGCTTTGTTTTAATAGAGAGATATTTGACTGACAGATCCTGGAGTAAGACAAGGATTGCCAAAGGCTACCAGAAGCTGAGGGAGACGCGAAAGAGGCTCTGTCTCACTCTCTCAGAATGAAACATCCTCTCTAAGCCTGGATCTTGAACTTCTAATTTATAATTTGTGAGACTATACATTTCTAATTTAAAAAATATCTGCCTTGAGGGGCTAGAGGAGTGGCTCAGTGACTAAGAGTGTGTGCCGCCCTTGAAGAGGACCTGAGTTCCGTTCCCAGGACCCACCGCAGGCAGCTAACAACTCTCTGTTACTCCAGTTCCAGGAGATCCAACGCCACCTTCTGGCCTCCCAGGGCACTGCACCCATGTGCGTGCACCCCCCACCCCCCCCACGCACATATAATTAAAGTTACAATAGAAAAAGCTAAAGAATCTTCATTAGTTGATCTTATCACGGCTCTGATAAAATATCAGACAGAATTAGGGGTTTATCTTGGCTCACGGTTTCATGGCAGGGGAAGCACTGTAGTGGGAGTGTCTTGGTCCATGGTGGCAGGAACGTAAGGCCACATCCCAGTGGCTGACTGGAAGGCCCGTCAGAGCTAGGCCCGAAGTAGAGGCAACTATAACCTTCCTGTTTGCCCCAGGGATTCACCTCTGCCAGCTAAGCTCCGTATCTCCAAGCTTCCGTGGTCTCCCAAAACAGCACCAACGGCTCGGGACCAAGTGTTCAAGTGCCTTTGGGAGATGCTTCGGGCTTTAAACCCTCACGGTGTCCACGTACCCCACCTCTCATATCTACTCATTCTGCCTTTTCGGAGGATCAGTGGGCCACAGCTGTCTGTAACTCTAGTCCCAGGGTATCTGGCGCCCTCTTCTGGCCTCTGTGGGCACTGCATGCACATGGCAAAACACACATACACACACACACGTGAAAATAATAATAAGTAAGTAAAATGTTCAAAAAAGGCCTTTTTGAATAAAATGAGAATCTCAGAGTATGTATACAGAAGGCATCGGCACCAAAAGATATTCCTAAAGACAAATCATAATTTACTTAAATGGGTGTTTATCATTTATGCCCCAAGCATAAATAAATTTAACTCTGTTTACTTCAGTGCTTTGCAGATCTCTACAAAATTGTGCCTTTGGAAATTTTAATCATGTGATAACTTGCCAGTAAGAAAGTTGAGGCGTTTTTAACTATTTGTGTTTTTCAAGGATTGACTTTATTAGTTATGTGTATGTGTCTGTGTGAGGTTATCACACGTGAATGCAGTGCACACAGAGGCCAGAAGGGGGCGTCAGGCCCTTTGGAGCTGGAGTTACAGGCAGCTGTGAATCGCCTTACAGCAGTGTTGGGAAGAGAATTCTGGTCCTCTGCAAGAGCAGGAAGCACCCTTGTCCACTGGGGCATCTCTCCACCCCTCCGTGCGTCAAAAATTGACATGCTTCTTTTTCTAGCCTCATTTTATTAGCGTTAATTCTGCAAGTAATTCAGTGACACGAACAAAAGTTTTCTCTTATTTTGTAAATTCAAAATGCGGAGACCATGGAAGGGCAAAAGGCTTGTCCAAAGGCATAAAGAATAAAAATTTATGAAAGAAACATGAATCGGCGGCAGCTTTTCTGTCAAGCTCAGATTCACACAGATGAAAGAGACACAGGCTTTGAGTCTAATCCGTAGATACCCTCCTGAGTTCTTTGGCATCCAATACTTCACAAACCACTTTCTTGGTGGTTTTTTTTTTTTTTTTTTTTTTGTTGTTGTTGATATTGCAGAATACCAGGCACTAGGTAATTTATATAAAAAAGGAAGTTTGTGTAGCCATGCCTCTGGATGCTTGGGAGTTCAACAGCACAGCATAAGCAGGTGTTTGGCCCCTGCGAAGGGCTTCCTTACTATCATAACACAATGAGAGGCAAATGGACATGGGAGAGTCAGAGAGAGGGTCCAAGCAGGGGACAAACTTAAACCCACTCTCACCACAGCTAACCCACTCCCTCAATATCTTACCAACCCACGCACAATGGCTGGCCGAGCCCTGGGAACCCGGCTACCTCTTCAAATTCCCACCTCGTACTTCTCTTACTGCGGCAATTAGAACTCACCTTGAGCCAAGTGGATGAAGGGAATAACTCACAGAAAATTCCAGCCTAGAAGTTGCCATGGGGGGGGTGGAGTCTGGGGGAGAGGCAACAGAGGGGCTTCCCAAGTGGTCACTGGCCCCTGTGGCTTTTTTGGAGCAGTGTCCCCCTTGGTGGCTGCTTTTTGGATCTCTGCCCCTTATGTTTGTTTGAAACCGTGTGTTAGGGGGTGAGTAATGGGAGCAGAGGTAAGCCTGCCTGTTAAAGCGCCCCCACACCTCTAGCCCTGTCACTCTTATTTCTCTCCAGAGAGGCAAAATGAGAATTCATTTCGAAGAATTGCTCAGTTGCTCCCTGGTGTTCAGAGTCTGCTGCCGAGGGCTACCTAGGCTGAAGAGGTGTGTTAGTTTTCCATCACCATGCAATGCCTGAGCAAAACAATTTAAAAGAGAAAGAATTTACGTTGGCTCACGGCTGTGGAAGTTCCAACCCGTGGCCTGGTGGCTCCGCTGCTGTGGGCCTGCCACGAAGCAGAGCCCTGTGGTGGGAAGAACGCCGGGGCACACCTAATCCTTCCAACAGCTCCCGTTTCCTACCTCCTCCAATAATGCTGCCAAACCACGGCTCTGTCAGGGGGTTAGCTGGCTGTCTCCGAGCTCTGGTGGCTCAGTCACCTCTCCATGCTCGGACCCTCCAGCTGGATGTAACCCGCAGCACACGAGCCTTGCAGCATCGGATGCCTTGATGATCAAATCATAATAGAAAGGCCCTGAGCTTTCCAGAGGGACACCTTTTAGTCCGTGTGATGGTTCATTTTCCTGCAAACTTGGTTATATTTAGAATCACCTAGGAGACACACCTCCTGGGCGTGTCTATTGGACATTTCCAGAGAGATTTAACTGAGAGAGGGAAGACCCAGCCTGAATGTGGCTGGGTGCCACCATCTTGCAGGTTTGGGTCCTGGAGAACTGAAGAAAAGGGTGGGGGAGGGCAGAGTGGCAACATTTCCCCTCCAGCCTTCCCTCCTTTGTGGCAGCCATGCCTACCTACCGTGATAGACTGTATCCCCTCAGACTGCGAGCTGAAACAAGCCCTTCCTTCCTCCAGTTGTTTGCCAGGCATTTTGTTACATCAATATGCAATGTAGTTTGTGACCCAAGACTCAGAAACAGGAGTCTTAGAGGAGAGAGGACTGGCGCAGGCGTGGGTTGGGTTAGAGAAACCGAGTTCAGGTCTACGTCTATGATAGTTGCTAGGTGATGGGCCCTAAGCAGACTTTCAGCAATTCTGGTACCTGGTTCCTCAGCCTATGAAATGGCAGTGATGTCAGTGCCTGCTCCGGGGAGGCACTGTGTGGTGTTTGGTGTTGAGACGGTGTCCACAGATGGCTGTCATATCTGAGTCTGAGTTACTGTTTCCACCCACAAGAGGTTCCTGGCATCTACCTACCAACTACTAGAAGAAAAAGCCCTTCGCTCTCCACTGAAGGCTGATGGATCATGAAGGACATGGAGGTTATTCACAGCCCTTGGTTAAGTCCACGAGAGGGCAGCTGCTGTCACCTATCAGGTGAGCATGAACGGTGTTCCCTACACCCAGGCGGACTCCTCCCACGCAGCTGTGCAGTGGCCCCAAGAGGTCTTGGCTGCTGCAGAGGGTCGTCCTGGGGACGCCTCAGTGGATGACCACACTCAGAAAGACTGAGGGAGGAACGCCTCTGGCTAGCGGTTAAGCAGCTACAGGGGAGTGCAAAGCCACAGTGAGCAAGCCAGGTACATTTCCAGGTGGGGCCCAGCTCGTCTTGGGCCAGACTGGTTACCCAAGTGTGGCCCAGCGGCTCCAGGCAAAGCCTCTCTTTGGGGATGCAGCATCTGCACTGGTTCCCCTGGGGGTCCATGAGCTGTTTCCTGTGGGACTGATGGCACCGAGCCAAGGCATCAAGGAAGGGTCACGCTACGCGTGCCTAGCTTCAGGAAACATGAAGAGTAAGGCCAGACTGTGGTGGTGAAAACCTGTAACCTCAGCACTCAGGAGGCTGAGGCAGAAGAATTGAGAGCCAGGCTAGCCTGGGCTACAGAGCAAGTCTGTGGCCAGCCTGTGTGACGGAGCCAGTCTCAATAAAGGCGGAAGGGGCTGGCTCCATGGCGACCTACAATTACTGCTCTCAAAAAAGGACCAGAGTCTGTTTCCCAGCAACCCCACGGTGGCTCACGGCCATCCGTAGCTCCAGTTCCAGGGCCCTCACCGTCCTCTGACCTCCACGGGCAACAGACATGCACGTGGTGAGCATACAGACATTTAGACAAAACATCCATGCACATAAACAATATATCAATCTTTATAAAGGTGGGAGGGGGGAGGAGAGAGACAGAGACAGGGAGTGAGAGAGAGAGAGACAGAGACAGAAAGAACTAAGAATTAGGGTAAATGTTTCTTGAACCGAAACAGACAAAAACTACCATAAATCACATGAGGTGTTTATTTTCCCTTCCAGACCAAGATCTAAGACAGACAGATTGGGCCTGACCTGCTTCTATGAGGTGGCCAACTTCATGAAATCACAGAGGAGGATGGTAGTCGTGGCGGTCAGGGACAAGGAGGAAATGGCCAGACAAAGCTTCAGTCTGACATGATGACTAGGAGGAGATCTTCTGTGTACCTCTACGTGACAGCTGAGAACCACAGGCATTCTGCACGAGAGTGGGTCTCAGGGTAAGCCTCCGACCACAACAAATATTACTTATTATTGCTAGTATTAATTTTTGAGGCAAGGTCTCACATAGCCCAGGCTAACCTTAAACTTCCCAGCCTTCTGCCTCCACCTCCCAAGCGCTGGGATTCCGGGAGTGCGCCACCACGCCCTGGTTTGCGCAGTGTGGGGACTCGGCTGAGGGCTTGGTGCGTGCTAGGCGAGTACGCTAATGCCAAGCTGCACCCCCACCCCCACCCCCACCCCCGGCTCCCAGGTGATTCCTTTTGGATGCTCGTGTGGTAAGTGACCCTGACAGACTGCACAGACAGCTGAGGCCAGCCTCATCTCAGGAAGGGGTTAGTGGTCCTGGAGAATGCGCGAGACGCTCCCGGTGAGCCTGGAGATTAGAAGTGAGGTGGCCTCCCCCCCCCATCCAAACACCTTCGTTTTTAGAGTTATTTAGATGATATCTGCATCCCCCCCCCCATTCGGAGCAGGCTGTGCCTTTGTCGGCCGGGGCCGTGTGCCGCCCGCCGCCCGCCTGCTTCCACTGGTTTGTCTCCCTCACTAATTAGAGAGCTGCCGCCTGATTCACCTTGTTAATTAGAGGGACTTGAACACGGAGGCCTCCGGGCACTACTCGAGAGAGCCTCGCACCAGTGCCCCGAGAACGAGGCAGTCTGTGAACTCATTCTTCTCATCTACCTTCTATTTTTCATTTGAAATGAATAAATCATTGAGATTTTCCTTGTGGAGTGAGAACGCAAGAATTCACATCTTTATAAGATGTAAATTACATGTGATCAATAGGAGAGGCTGGCACGCGTGTGGTACTTACATGCTTTCCCTAATTCCCTCTGTGTTGGTGTGTGGGAAAGGGCCTGCGATGTGCGTCTCCTCTCCGGGAACCAGTGCCCTTCACCCGCTGAGTAGGTGCCAGGCAAGGAACGAGGCAGCTGCCCAGAAGCTGCTGGCACCGATTCGGCGGTTTGCAGGTGGGGTGGAGCAGGGTGGCACACACCTATAATCCCAGCACTCAGGAGGCAGAGGCAGGTGGGTGTCTGTGAGTTCGAGGCCAGCCTTGTCTACAGAGTGAATTCTAGGACAGCCAGGGCTGTGCAGTGAGACCCTGTCTCAAAACAACAACAACAACAAAACAACAAACAAACAAAAAACCCACCACCTCACTTGAAAAAGTGAGGCCTCAGCAGAGCGTTTGTTGGGCCAGCCCTGCTCCCTGGCATCCTCCAAGGGCCCTAACTGGTCATAAAGAAAAACCAAGGTATCAGATAGTTTCAATCTAGACACAAGCGGCTCCCACCCCAGCGGCTCACTCTGCAGCCCAGGGATGCCCTCTCATTCATTGTCTAGCCCAGGCTGACCTTGAACCTGTGAGCCTCCTGCCTCAGCCTCTGGAGGATTAAACAATGCACTATCTTACCTGGGTGAAATGCCCCTGAGACCTTCCTTGATTGAGCCTGAAGCTCTAGGTACAGCATGTGTCTTTAAGAAAAACTAATTGAGAGATGGTTCGGTGGTTGACAGTGCATACTGCTTTTCCAGAGTTCAGTTCCCAGCACCCACATCAAGCAGCTCACAGCCACCTGTAACTTTAGCTCCGGGGGTCCTAATGCCTTGGGCCTGTGAGCTGTACTCACATGTACATCTGACCATTCCCTGACCCACATTCTGAGTTTGAAAGGAAAGAAAAACTAGGAGGCTGAAGAGCTGGCTAGGGGGTTAATAACAGCACTTGCTGCTTTCCTGGGGGACCTAAATTCGGTTTCCATGTGGCTCAGCACTGCCTGTAACTTCACTGCCAATACTCACTACCGGTCTCTGAGGGTGCTGCGCACATATGTGCACATACACACAGAAAGATACACACATACACATAATTAAAAAAATCATTAAAAGAAAACCCCAACTAATGAAAAAAAATCTACTTGGGTTTGATCAGACTATAAACCCTATCACAGACAGACAGACAGACAGGTGTGTCTGTAAACGCTGCATTTTCTCCCCTTTCTCCAGCATCAGGCACCGAGGGTGTCCCTTTTGGGGGCTTTTCTCTAGCTGCTCCACCAAAAGGCAACACTGCAGAGAAGGAACAGCAATTCTTCACAGGTAGGAAGGAAGGTGCAAGTCTGGTCTCCCCAGATTAAAAAGTCAAGGCGTTAGCTGCACACACCTTTAATCATAGCACCAGGAGAGGCGGAGGCAGGTGGATCTCTGTGAAATCAAGGCCAGTTTGGTCTACAAAATGAGTCCAGGACAGCCAGGGCTACACAGAGAAACCCTGTTTCGAAAAGAAAAAAAAAAAAAAAAAAAAGTCAAAGGGTTGCTGTTAAACAGAGTAGTCAAATTACTAGGCTTCGGGGCGAGTTACTTTGTTTTTCATGGAACATATCTAGTCCTTACACGTACTGGCTTGCTAAACTTTTGGGAAAAGACATGCAAAAATGTCTCTTTAGAGAAAGGAAGGGATACCTATATATGTAATATATATATATATGTGTGTGTGTGTGTGTGTGTGTGTGTATGCATATACAGGTACATACATATATCTCCTGGGAGAAAATGTTCAGGCTGTTTTCTAGAATGTTCTTTGTGTCCCAGGGAACATCTGATTTGGTGCCCACAAGCTTGCCTTCTACGTACGTTTATTGCATCCACAGCACAGTCCTACCCTGAGGGAGAACGTCACTGGCTTTGGGACCCGTTTGCAGATGGCAGGGACTGGCGAAGCAGATGGTCATCCCTACCCAGCGTGGCCAGGGCCCTGGGGCCTTGGTGACTGCTCTAGGGCAGGGGCTAAAGTATCAGGGAAAGGGGTGTCTGTCAGGGCGCGGGGTGTGGGGGTGTGGAGGAGAGCTTCCTGGGAGACAGCGTTTCTGTCAGTTTGTAGAAAGCCATGGAAATGTCGAGCCTGTTTTAGGGTGGGATCATCTAGAGAAGGCCTGAGACTGGGCAAGAGGGAGGCGGATGGCAGCCAGGGTGCAGAGAGTGGGGGTGGGGGTGGGGTCTCCATAGCTCCTGGAAGTCTGGCCTGCCTAGAAAGGTGAGCTGGGTGTGTTTCTCAGCGTGTCCTATTTATGTGTGCCTGCTGCGAGCCTCCAGCCCCAGGAAGGCAGAGTTCTGGCTCAGCGGGAGTTCAGGCAGGTCTGCAGGGCGCTTGGGAGGGGGCAGCGTTGAACTCGGTTTCTTTGACACATTTTTCTCAGCACAGCCCCAGCCCTGAATGCCGGGAGAGAGTCAAGGGAGAGAGCGGTAGATAACGGCTTGAGTGCGGCGGGCAAAGCACAGCCGTTTCTGCTACAGCTGAATTTCAGAATTTCAAGCCTCCTGAGTACTGGGTTTTCAGATGTGCGGTGCCACTCCCAACTCAGTGCCATTTTTTAAGTGGCACACGATACATAGGAAGAGATACCACGTGATGTTTTGATACATACATTGAATAAAGGCCAGATGAGGGTCATTGGCATATATATAGTTTCAAACATTTGTCTTTTTTTTTTTTTTTTTTTTTTGTTTCGTTTTTTTTTTTTTTTTTTTTTTTTTTTTTTTTCAGTGGGAATGTTCAACATCCTCTCTTAAGACACAACAGGGGCTGACTGGTTAGCCTAGCTGGTTAGAGCTTGGTGCTAATAGAATACACATTAAGGCTGGACGGTGATGGCTCAGTGATGGGTTCAGCTCCTGGCATCCACCTGTGAGCTGGCTCACAACCATCTGTAACTCCAGTTCCAGGGGAATGTGATGCCCTCTTCTGGCCTCTCAGGGCACTGCACACTCACGGTGCACAGCCGTTCAGGCAGCAAATGCTCATACACATAAAATAACAAATTTTAAAGAAACACATACTATGTTATTGTCCGCCATGGCCTCCCTACACCAGAGAACCTTGATCAGGGTCCACACCCCTGGCTCAGCTTAGGTAGAACTGAACCCTTACCCTTTGCCAAAGTCAGCATAAATAACCAAGGGTCTCCAGACGAAAAATGACCTGGCGAAAATCAGACAGGAGCAATTTTATATAATTGCAGAGGCACAGAAACTGGCTAGTGTTATGTCAAGCTGACTAACTTCATCAGAGGGGAGGTAACCTCAGTTCAGAAGATGCCTCCACAGATTCGGCTGTAGGCAAGTCTATCAAGCGTTTAAAAAAAATTAGTTATTGGTGGGGGAGGGCTCAGGCCATTGTGGGTGGTACTGTCTCTGGGGGTGTCCCTGGGGTCTATTAGAAAGGAGGCTGAGCAAGCTAGAGGAGCAAGCCAGTAGGCCACATCCCTCCATGGCTTCTGCACCAGCGCCTGCCTCCAGGTTCCTGCCCTGTTTGAGTTCCTGTCCTGTTTGAGTTCCTGTCCTGACTTGCCTCAGCGATAGACTTCAGATGCGGAAGTGTGAGCCAAACGAGCCCTTTCCTCTTCAGCTCGGTTATAGTCGCTCGTGGTGTTTCATCGCAGCCGTTAGCAACTGTGACTCAGACACAGATGCTCTAAGTATAAAAACATAACCGTGAGACGGGGAATGTCGCCGGGGAGGTGGCTCTGGCACTGGGCTTTGCAGGACAAAGGGGGAGCTCGGCTCCAGTGATGGGGTAGGTTTCCAGACAAGTGGCAGCTGGTAAGAGCAAGGGGCTGGTTGGGAAGGTACGTCACACAGCTCAGGGCTTTGGGGGATCATGAAGGACTTGATTCAGGTAAGGAGCCAGAGGACCGCAGGATTTAGGGCAGAGTATAAACAGGATCAGATCTGAATTCCTATAGGAGGCCCCCATGGTTCTCCAACCTATGACACATCAGGGCAGCCAAGGCGAGGCCATTTTTATCATCTAGGCAAGAGCTGCGCTGTATCAAACCAGATCAGGCCAGCAGAAGACTCCGAGGTGGAGTCGGTCAATCAGGCCTGGACCGGCCTGGGCGAGGGGCGCGGGGAGGTGTCTCCAGATGTGAGAACGAGGTGGGGGGGGGCAGGGAGAACGTCTTCCCTTCTAATTGCAGGGCGGCATGGCATCCTGCTTCCCAGGAGCCTCGTGGGACTTCCCGAGTCACAGCTTACAGAGCAAAGCCCTGAAGATGAGAGAATCCAGCTGCAGCCCCACCCTCCATCCTGTCGTCTCCCTCACCACACACACTACCGGTCTCCACAGATTGTGGGCCGCCCCTCTGCTGACTGTCACATCCCCACCACCTTCACACGGTGTGTGGTGTGTCCCTTCTGCCTAAAAAACACAAACACAAACCAAAACCAAAACCAAAACCTATTTTTTTTTTTTTTTTTTTTACTTTAGGTAAGGTCGCACCTCAGCCCGGGGGGGGGGGGGGGGGTTTCAAGCTGGGTGCTTTCCAGTGTAGGAATCCCGGGGATGACTCTAGAAACCGAACCACCTTCCTCTGCTCAAACATGTCAAGTCCTGTCTCTGGCTCGCCTCGGGGTTCGGCAGCTTTGTCCGCCCTCCCTGGGAAAGAACGAAGAGGACAGATGCTGGGGCACTGCCATTCTCGGGGTTAAGGAAAGACGCTTGCATTTGGCCCTTACTCCCTCTGGGTTCTTCCAGCCACTGCGTGTTATGCTTACCAGGGGCTTTGCCGGGCACTGACACAGGTGTTCACGGCCCTGGTACAGGAGAGAAGTTTCACAGAGAGGCCACGGGAACTGGGACTTTTCATTAGGGGTTGGTCCTTGAGCCAAACCCCATGTCTCCCTGGATCTAAGGAAGGGCCTCGGCGCTGCACCTCATGCCTTTGGCAGGTAATTTGCTTCAGTTACAAGAAAATAAAGTAGTTTTAAAAAATAATTTAAAAAAGAATGAAGACACAGAAGGAGGCCCCTAAAGCTCACATAGGCGATAAAACCAGTAAGGGGGTAGCAAGGGAGGGAGGGCCGTGGAGACGGCCAGAGGCTCAGCGAGTCCATCACTGGAGTCCACGCAAAGGTGGACAGAGAGCGCTGACTCCACAAAGTTGTCCTCTGACCACACACACACACACACAGAGAGAGAGAGAGAGAGAGAGAGAGAGAGACAGAGAGACAGAGAGACAGAGAGACAGAGAGACACAGAGAGAATAAATACAATTTAAAAGAGCAACTGAAAGCTCATAGAATTTTCTCCCTAGTAAGGGGTGCATTAGACCCTCTGGTTTCCCTGAACACTAGGGGTTTTTCACACGGCTACCCAGGCCCACAGAGCACTCCCTGCCATCCACCTCCCCTGGGCTTTGAGAGCCACACTCAGGAACAGGAGCATTTCAGTCCGAAGAAGCGTGCCCTGGTGAGGATGTGTGTGTGGGGGCGGTGCTTCCTGCCTGTTACCCCCAAGCACAACAGCACCCCAACCTCTTGACAAACACCTGCCAAGCTGGGGAGGTGGCTCAGTGCTTTGACACAGGACCCAAGCTGAATCCCCTTCCCAGGACCCTCACTGCGTCGCTCACAGCTGCCTACAGGGATTTGGCAGCTCTGGCCCCGGCACCAGCACTCATGTGCATGTGTGTTTATGTGTGTGTGTGTGTGTGTGTGTGTGTGTGTGTGCCAGGCTTCCTCCCCTCCCCCGTGACGGCTAAGATGCTGTGAAACTGTGAGCTCACATAAACCTTTCCTCTCTGTGCTCTACTGGGTGTTCTCTCAGCAGTGAGCCCAGGGACCTGACAACTGAAAGCTGTCTTTCCAGAGCTCACTGCTCTGTCCCGTTTGGGCCCACCTACGCCACACGAGGCTCAGAAACCCACTTGTCTCAATACCTTAATTTCTGGGGCCAGCGCCATTCTTTCAGAGTGGTTCCTTTGAAAGAAAAAGGTTTCTTTCATCTTCCATCATGTAACACTTAGGAGGCTGAGGCAGGGGGATTGCCAGTGTGGGGCTACCCTTTGAGAAGTGTTTGATATTTAAAAAAGATTTTATTTATTTTTAGTGGTGTGTATGTGTGCCACATGCTTGCAGGCGCCCAGAAGGGCAGAAGAGGGCACTGGATCCCTGGAACTGGAGTTACGGACGGTGGTGAGCCACGGTGTGGGTGCTGGGATCCAAACCCGTGGTCCTCTGCAAGAGCAGAGCATACTCTTAGCCGCTGAGCCACCTCTTCAGGACCATACACGTGTGTCTGTGTATGTATGCATTTGTGTATGTATGTGTTTGTGTATGTATGTGTGTATATGTGTGTGTGTATGCATGTGTGTGTATATATATACGTGTGTGTGTGTGCATGTTTTAAGACAGCTCTGAAGCCAAGCACACCTGCACTCACAGCCCCCGGGAAGCTGAGTTTGAGTCTCATCTAACGTGCATGGTGAGGTCGGTCTTAAAAAGGTGTTAGCCAGCAACGATTACAAACACCTGGTCAGGAATGGCCTTCCAGGGCACAGCCACTCTCAGGACACGGCAAGCGAGTGTCTTTGGAAAATAAACGTTATATAATTAAAACAACGTTGTGTGCTAATGAAAGGGTTAGACTAACTTTGTAACCTGTATGTCTTCTAAAGCCTATAGTTTTGAGTTTTAGGTCCAGGTTAAGTTAAAGCCTCTTAGTACCTTTCCAGAGAACGGAGGAATGTGACCCTATCTGTGAGGACAGATATAAAAAAAGGTAAGCAAGCAATGACCTTCACTCAGCAAAAAGAAGGACCAGAGCCTTGTCTTTGTGATAGCGTTTCTTAGCAACAAACCCAGACTTTTTCTGAGTAGCTTTTGACCTCCAGCCAAAAGTCCGCAGCCCCTAATCTTCAAGGATGAGCTAACCACCCCCACCTTCAATTGCAGCTGCATCCACACTTGGCAGGACTGGCCAAGCTTGGGCACCTAAGACTAACCAATTATCTTACTTTACAGCTTCCTCATCCAATCCTAAATTGCCAAAACTGCAACTTCAAATGTCCCGCAATTTTTCTTTTAAAAACCTAAAGGCCTTTGTCTCCCGGTGCCACTCTTTGCTGACCGGCAGGGGTGACCCCATTGCACAATGGTTAATAAACCTCTTGCTTTTGCAACGAGTCTTGGTCTGGGGGAGTTTCTGGGAAGGGCGCGATCTTGAACTCCTGAGCTGTGGGACCCCAGGTCTTACACTAATAAATACGTCCTGAAGAAATAAATGAGGATGACGTCACAGAGATCGGGAGGGGCAGGAAGCGCCTGGAGGAAGCATCGAGTCCAAGAGCGTACCGGGAGCTCTGCTCACCTTGTATCCACACTCACAAAGCAGAGCGAGCCCGAGCAGGAAGTAGGGCGTGGCTCAAGACCACACCCGGTGACGTACTTCCTCCAGTGAGGCCCCGCCTCCTAGCGGTTCCACAACCTCCCCAAACAGCGCCACTAACTGAAGAGCGAGCGTCCACACGCAGGGCTTTGTGGGGGACGCGTCTCAATTCACACCGCCACCACCATCTCAAACCAAACAAATGAACAAATAAACAAACAACAAACCCACCCCCAACAAAACCCATTAAAGAGGTTGTGATCGCTGTGTACTATTCCGTGAGATCCACATGGCAGCCAACATCGTGTCGGCACACGATTCTCTCTCCGGGAGAGGCCTCTAGGAGAATTACGTGGGTGTGGAGTTGAGCCCTGTGATGGTCAGTCACTGACTATCGCCGTGACAGGATGGGCAGTCGCATAGGGGACAAGCATCTTGGGGGTGCTGGTGAGAGGTGGTGCTCATAGTCCCTAGATGCAGGCGAGAAAGCCTGCCATTGTGGGTGGCGCCGTCCCCTGGGCGTGGACCCTGGGCTACAGGGCCAGCTCAGCCTCACTCTTGGCTGTAATATGTGAACAGAAACTCACACCCCCGCCCCCATGCCCTCCCTGCCATGACGGGCTCCCCTCAGACCGTGAGCCAAAGCAAAGCCCTTCTTCATCAAGTCGCTTTGGTTGGGGCATTTTCTCCACTAGCATCGCTTCCCATCTCTGCCCATTTAGGCTTTGACATCCTCATCTTGCGGAGTTAGGCTTCTCTTAGTCCCCAGCTCACCTCTGATGTCCTGGCACTGCCGGTGCTGGCTGCTTCTATGCAGAGAAAGGGATCCTAGTTTGACAACCACCCCTCAGAGATGGGCACTGTGGATACAACTTGTAGGACGCCTAAGCCTATAAGCCTCAGCTTGGAGGCGAAGGTGACCAGACAGAGGGGACCGAGGTGGAGGCTCCGGTTTGGACCAGGCCCCCGTAGCTGACTCAGAGGCCCGGCATCCCTCCCACAGGGGAGCTGTGCCTCCAGCAAGGATGGCTTTTGTCTACTGCTGTGACTGCAAAGGGGCAGAGAGAGTCCTCATGCTGTGGCAGAGAGTCAAGGGCTGCTGAGTGAGTTCTGCCAGCTCCTAAGTCGGCACAGAGAGCTGATGCCCTCAGGGGTTCTGAGGAACCTGTTGGAGACTCTTAGAGAGAGAGAGAGCCATCCCTAAACTCCTCCTCCTGCTGTGGCTGCTGGAGCCTACCCACCCCTAAAATTCACCTCCGCAGACACCCCATCGGGTTTGAGGGTTTGAGTCCTCAGATTCTGTTCTCATGGAGTAGGAACCCTCTTCTTAATATATTCAGCAGGCACCTGACCATTGTGGTAACCCTGTTGGGCGGCGAGTGAGGCAAATTAGCTAAAGCATGATTGATTTTTTTTTTTTTTTTTAAATGCAGTTTTATCTTCAACCTTTCCCAGCAACGTGCTATGCCAGGACAATCATTTCTTCTCCCAGGTATTTGCCGGTATAGAGATTGCTCCTCTATTTACGGCTGCCTGGAAGCCTCATAATTACAATATGGTCCAAGTGCCCATTTTCTTTCCCTGACTACAAATAGGGATCAATCGAATTTTAAAGACGGCTGCGGGGCTGCTGCCGAGCGTGACCTTTGTAAATGATTACGGCTCGCCGCGGTTGCTGTCTGCCCAGAGAAAGGGAGTGGGCAGAGCTTTCTAACTGGCATTTGATCTGGATGGGAGCCAAAGACATTCCAGGTGAAAACGATGAGTCGTGGGTGGGGGAAGGGCTTGTAGTCTTTTCTCTCAGGCCACCGCCTGTGTAGGCCAGCAGCCTGCTTTTCTGGGTCTCGTTCCTGGATTCTGTGGGTGTTTTGTTTTTGTTTTGTTTTGCTACATCACAGAACAACACGGTTCATCTGGGCTGGTTCCTTGGCATGGGGGATGATGGATTCGGAGCGTCCCGGAAGCTGTACCGCTGCCTGGAAAAACTTGTGTGGCAGAAAGAAGTTTGATGGTTTTAGTTTGGTGTCCCAAATGGCAGTGGAGGGAGCCAAGCCCACCTTCGGGCAAACACATCAGACAGGAAGAACTCAGGCAGGGACTCAGCCTCAGCTCCTCCTTCACCTGAACCTTGTGTTTAAAACCTTCAAGGCCCACATTGCTTTTTTGAGCCACATCTCTGAACCCCAGCCCCTCAACTCAGAGGAGGAGGAGGTAAAGGCTGTCCTTGCCTCCTCAAAATCACACCGGCTGATGTGGTGGTGCACACATTTGACCCCAGGATTACAGGAGACAGAGGCAGGGGATCTCTGTGAGTTTGAGGCCAGCCTGGTGTACAAAACAAAATCCAGGACTGAATAGAAAAGACTGTTTCAGAAAGCAAAGGACAGTCACGTCCCCCTGTTTCCTGGCCATGAAGGGCCACGTGAGGATAAAGGAGAGAGCAGCAAAGGATGAGCAGCCCATGCTACCGGCTGGTGGCCACATGTACTAATTACTTCCAAGTCACTGTGTCCAAACACGGAATGAAACAACTCTCTGGTCCCCGAGAGTTTTAGTCCACCACGGTTAGGGGGGCATGGCAGAGTTGATGGCCATGGGAGCACTCAGTCTGCTGTCCACATCCTGGTGGACGGACCAGGAAGTAGAGAGCGAGGCAAGCGTCAGAGACTTAACCTTTAGAGATCTACACTTTGGCTGGCAAGATGGGTCAGTCAGTAAAGGTGCTTGTCACGATGCCTGGTGACACTTGAGTTAGAGCTCTAAGAACCACATTGTAGAAGAAGAGAACCAGCTTCCACAGGTTGCCCCCTGACTGCCACACGGGCACCATGGCATGCAAATGTGCCCCAAATTGATTAATTTAAATTTAAAAGAATTAAATACAAAGAGCTAATCTTTAGTGACCTACTTCCTCCTGCCAGGCTCTGCCCCCTAAACATCCCTCAGCTTCCCAAACGGCCCCGCTATCTGGGAACAAGTGCTCAGGGATACACTTCAATTCAAACCGGGCCTGGCTTTTGGGTTGTTTGTTTTTGCTTTGTTTTTTGCTCTTTGGAATGTGTCTGCCATCTTTATGCACACACCATGAGTAGAGTCAATCATTTCCCCTCAACATTTGTCACCATTTTTTTCTGTATGTTCTGAAGGAGGATCTCTCTGATAGTTTTTGTTTTAAGCAAATAATAGCAGATAGATAGGTAGATGGATGGATGGATGGATGGATGGATGGATGGGTGGATGGATGGATAGATGGGTAGATGGATAGTTGGATAGACAGAAATAGACTGATGGACAGATGGATGGATAGACAGATGGATGACAGACAGACAGGTGGGTGACAGATTGGTGGATGGATGGATGGATAGATAGACATCAATGTGTCAGGCGCTTACAACATCCAGCAGGAACTGATTGGGAAAAGTGGCTGAAGTTCCCAATCAAGCTTATCTCCATGGCTGAACTTCCAGCTTCTCTTTCTCACTGAAGACACTTTTAAATCACAGATAAACAATAGTAACATCTACTGGAAATAGTTCACCTTCTAGAGGCTGGACCATGCTTCAAATTAATCCCAATACCAGGAGGCAGAGGCAGGTGGATCTCTGAATCCCAGATCACCTGGCCTACAGAGTGAGTTCCAGCCAGGGGTATATTGTATAGTGAGACTCTATTTCAGATAGATAGATAGATAGATGGATAGATAGATGAGGTAGAATGTGGATGAGAAAGACACCCAATGCCAACCTCTGGCCTTCACACATGCACCATCTCCAGCAAGCCACGGTTTTTATGTGCCTCTTGAAGCCTCTGGGGGACACACTCTAATGGTTGTCTCTCTGTAGTGTCCCTGCTAGCTTAGAAGAGCAGCACGATGAGGGGAAGGGAGAGAAACAATGTCAATACTTGCCCTTGAAAAGCCGAGGGTAGAACTCACCTGAGCTCCAAGGAGGGTGCTGCTAAAATTCCTTCGCTGGGGGAGACATAGACAAGCTTCTCTACCCCCCTCCTAAGGTCCCAGGGACAAACGGAGGGTGATTTCACCACAGGTCACCCCAGGCAACCAGTGGGTTTACTGGGAGTCCCTGGGAGGTGTGGAGAGCCGAGGTTCAGACGCCATTACAAGATGGCGCCGGCATCCAGTCTCTGTACTGGTAACAACCTCTAAGAGCACATGTGCGGGTTGCAAAAGCGCGCCAAGCCACTGCCCCACCCCGGGCCATCAGACGGGTAGTGAGTAAGCAGCCAATCAGGATATGACACGTCACTCCACATCACTTAAGTGCGATCAGGGCTTATTTAAGCAGCACCACTTTGGGGCCTGGGGTCTCCCCTCCTTTCATTGCATGATAATAAAGCCTGCTGCAGAAGGATCCTGTTTTGTCCGCGTGCGTTCTTGCTGGCGAGACGGTTACGCGGGACGCAACAGGGAGGGGTTCAAGAAGCCATGCTGGACTGTCTGCATCCAGTGAATGATGACTGCCCCACGACCTCAAAGACAGAACCCTCTCCCTATCCCTCCCCTTCTATACACTCCCAGCCCCTTCCTGAGGCCACTCGTAATGAGGGCAGAGCTGCATAAAACTGGTTGGGCCGAGTGGCTGGATAGTCGGGTGAGGGGCTTACGGCTCTTCCCAGCCCTCCTTCCGGGAAGATGGGCCCTCGCCAGTCAACAAGCCCAGCTGTAAGTGGGTGCAGCCAAACTCATGAAGATGGCCACGGTTCGGCCTGGAGGGTTGGCCTGTCGGATGGGCCTGGACCGGTGAGCACCTGCAAGGCTACTCAGTATCTTCTGTGACCCAAGCTTATATGTCACTTCCAGGTTGGTCTTAGGGACGCTCCACACTTTTCCTTTGTCACCTCCCTTTGTTTCTTGAATGAGCACATCTCCTCGGTTGGGGCTAACGGTACTTGGGGCCCTTCTACTTGGTCCTGTTGGGTTTGTGTATCTGTGTAGGTAGGTCAGAAGTCCATGCTGGCTGTCTTCCTTGACTGCCCTGCACCTCAGTTTTTGTACCTCTCACTGAACCTGCAGCTCACTAAATCGGCCGAGGCTGGCTGGCCAGTGGAGCTCCAGGGAGTCTCCTGTCTCCTCCCAACACACACACACACACACAGACACACACCCTGCCATCCGCCGGCGTTACCAGTGCATGGTGCTGTGCCTGGCCTTTTGATGTGGCTGCCGGGGTTCCAAACTCAGGTGCCCAGGTTTACAGGGCAGCCACTTACCACGTGAGCCACGCCACCCTCCCGTGCCGCCCCTGCTGTCACCCCATTCGGGTGGAGAAATGCTGCCAGGCTCCAGTCTTTCAGCCACGGCCTGTTTCAATTAGGCTCTATCCAAGGATTACAGCGTGAGGCAGTCAGCTTAATCCCCAACTATCTTGTCAATCTGGGAGCACGGGAAGTATTTTGTGCGCTCTCAGGATGGGCTCCTTAGTGCGTCCCTGGGAGCAGCGATCCGAGCCTAGAGCCAGCACGGAAGACCGTCATCCTTGTGTACGTGCAAGTGTTTTGTGAGGTGCTTACATTAGCGTCCTGTTTTGCAGCTGATGCAGAACGGCAGGACTCGGTGCGAAGCTGCGAGGAGAAATCTGCCGCTCCCGGGAAGAGCGGAAACACTCCGGGTGGGCGGGGCGAGCAGACCTCTGGCGGTTCACCTCTGCCTTGGCGCCTAGCATGTCAGTGGCTGCTCTAGGTAGAACCGTGGCCTGTGGTCCTGAAGGGTCTCATTTGCGCATAAAGTCACCAGGGCAATGCCTTCTCCGCGGAATCCTGCTAATCCTATTGAGATATATGCATGTACATACAGGCATATGCACACACATATACGCACATACGTCCATATTTACACACACACACATAATACACACATATGTACACGTATATGCACAAATATCAGTATTTACCTGCACATGTATAAATATACACATACTTATACACACATGCACACACATACATGTATGCACGTATATACATATACATGTGTAAATACACATACATACGCTCACATATATAACATATACACATAAAATATATATACACAGATAGTTACACCAGTAGGGCCTGGTGGCACAGAACTCTAATGCCAGCTACTAAGGGAGCAGAGGCAGTGGGATCACAACTTCCAGGTAAGGTTAGGCAGCAGAGACAGCTCAAGGCCAGCCTGGGCAGCTTCTCAAGACACGATCTTAAAATAAAAATTAAAAAAGGAAATGAGACGGTCAAGAGGGTTAGAAGCTCAGCAGCCTGGTGCTTGCCTTGTAAGTGCAAGACTGTACGTGGGTCTGATCTCCAATTCCCTAAAAACAAAGCAGAAATAAAAACAAACAAATCATCTTTAAGAGCCGGGTGGTGGTGGTGTATGACTTTAATCCCAGCACTTGGGAGACAGAGGCAGGTGGATCTCTGTGTTCAAGGCCAGCCTGGTCTACTGAGTGAGTTCCAGGACAGCCTGGGCTACACAGAGAAACCCTGTTCCAACAAACAAACAAACAAACAATAAAACAGAATGGAAACAACAAAGGGATGGATGTGAGGAGAGGGGGCTCTGATACGAACTTAGCCATATCCCATCCTTAACCTCCTCAGGGCATTTAGTCAGGAATCCACGTCTGCACTTGAAGGCTGGTGCCAGCTCTTTTCCTAAATTCGTCAGTATGGAAAAGGCAGTTTTCCATGTATCCTGAGATTCCAGAATAATCCACTTACATAATATAGTAATTATAGGAGTTTATCTCTAGTCCAAACTCCCAGGGATGAATGCCTTCTCGCCTCCTTAGGCACCTGATAGGCCTACACACACACACACACACACACACACACATACACACAAAGAGAAGCAGATCTTTTCTAAGAAGATGGCTTAGGGACTGTTTCATTTTTTATGTTTATTAGTGTGTGCATTGTGTGTGTGTGTACCATGTGCATGTCTGGTGCCTGAGGAGGCCAGAAAAGGGGGCACTATTGTCCCTGGAAATGGAGTGTCCAGACAGATATGAGCCACAGTGCAGGTGCTGGCGATGGAAAAGCAGTCAGTGCTCTTAGCTGCTGGACATCTCTCCAGCCCCCGGCTTCTGTCTTAAACCGATTCCCCTTGGGTTAGAACTGACTTTCAGCTATAGTCGTGGTCCCAGGCTTGCCTCTCCACTCCTCTCCCCGTGTTCCTCTCCTGAGCCGCTCTGGTCTTCCCCAAAGCCTTCTGCAGCCTGTCCTCCGCCCTGCTTGCTGATGCTCACCTGGGAAGGTCTTCTCCCCCTCCCCGCTTTGTGGCCAGCTTCTCCTGGTCACTCAGCCTGGTAGGAAACTCCTGTCCCTGCTCATGGACTCTGTGCCATCTGCCCCCTTCTGTCACTCCCCACACCATCGACACTGGGCTCATTCTTCTCGGCGTTCAGGGCTGTGTCTGAAATGACCTTGTCTGTCGGTCCTGCCTGAATGTGAATCTCCTGGGGGACAGAGCCGTGTCCTGGGCTGACTTATTCACACTGACCGCTGACATTGACCCCACGCCTGCCACTTGGAAGACAGTCTACAGACAGTGGCTAAGTGACTGCCGTTGGCCTGGGGAGCCCCTGGCCTGGGAGACAGCCCCACGTCTGCAGCGTGCTCAGGACACGGAAAATGCGTTAGGATCGGAGGGCTCCACTCTCACAGGCCTTGTGAAAGTCTGCCTCATGTCCCCACACAGGGGTCATGGGTAGATCTGCATCTCAGAGGGACTCCAGGCACCGGGCCCTGATGGCAGGAAGTCACCCACCGGCCTGTTGGCCACCGATAGACCCCTGTTGGGTAACCGGCCTCCCAGGGCTCTGTGTCAGCTTCTCACTCATCCGGAGGACCCACCTGTCTGACTGTGTATTCACTCCTGGATACACCCATAGGTGTGCACACCTGCCACACCTGCACAGCACACCTGTCACACCTGATGCTCTTTTACCTAGGTACTTGGACACCTGCACACTTGTCCACTGTCCTGGCTACTTTTCTGCTGCTGTGGGAAAGCACCATGATCAAGGCAGCTTACGGAAGGAAGGCTTCATGTCCTGTTTGCAGCTCCAGAGGGATAAGAGTCCGCCACCATCGCAGTGGGACAGCGTGGCATGAGGCAGGTGCAGTGGCTGTAGCAGCTGCCCAGGGCTCGCTTACATCCGGAACCTCAAACAGGAGGCAGAGCGAGCAAACCAGAATCGTTAGACTCTCGAAGCCTGCCCCCCCAGTGACATACTTCCTCCAACAAGGCCACATTTCCTGAGGATCCCCAAACAGTGTCACCAGCAGGGGACCAAGCATTCAAATGCCCACACGTGTAAATCTTCATACAACGTACACACCTATACACTTACACACGCGCACATGTACACGCTTACAAACCCGCATACTGAAACACCTGCCCACAGCCTCATGCCATCCCATGCTCAGGCCCAGTGCCTTCCTCAGTCAGACCACGAGGTCACCACCCCCAATCAGGGATGGCTGCTCTTGTCCCTTCTCCTGGCATCTTGCCTCCCATACCAAGTTCTGAGGCTTCCGGGGGCCTCTCCCTCTGCATTGGGTCTTCCGTGCCTTCAGCCCCGCTCAGCTGAGCCCCCGCTTATGACAGCCTAGGAGAGGGGTGTGTGCTGGCCGGTGTCGCATGATCCCTGGGTATACAGAGAGAGGATGAGCCAGCACAGCGAGCGGGTCCCTTCTAGCCACATGACAAAGAAAGCAGTTTCTAAGACTCACCACCCTCTCTGTTGTGAAATGGGACTGTGGTGAGTGCCCACAGCCTGTGAAGACTCCTCATCTCCATGCCGAGAGCCACTTCTTTACCTCCTGAGGGATACCAAGAGATGAAAAGTGGTGACTGACACAAAGCTTAGGCAGGAGGGATTAAAGCGCAAGCCCTTCCAGGGACTTCAGGACAGGTTCAGTGTCCTGTGGGTGGGTGGGAAGTGACTCCAAAAACACGTACAGTGCTGGAGACATGGCTCAATGGTTAGGAGTGCTTGCTGCTTCCTCAGAGTACCTGAGTTCTGTCCCCAGAACTCACAACCACCTGTTACTTCAGCTCCAGGAGATCTGACGCCCTCTTCTGGCCTCTTCTGGTCCCTGCACTCATGTGTGTGCATACACCCACTCACACCCACATGTAAACACATAATTTTTAAAAACTGAAAAAAATACAAAACCCCTTCTCTTCTCCTCTCTCTCCTTTACCCTTCTCCCTTCCATCTCTCTCTGTCCCTCCCTTCTCTCCTCCTTCCCTCTTCCCCCTCTTCTTCTTGTTATTCTTATCTGCGGCACTTTCTCCAATGAGCAAATGTTTTGCTAATCAAAACTAGAAGAAGCTGGATGGTTCACCTAATTAGAGAAAATTAAACGGATGCATATGGCTTCACCTTCATTCCTTCTCTCCCTCAGCTCAGTGACCCTCAACATCATGGGGGCAAGCTGTAAACAGAAGTTGCTTGTTACCATGGGTTTTGCTCTGAAGGTCCACCCCCCTCTAACCCTTTGCTTTTTCCAAGACTAGCCAGTCTAGCTGAGAATGTGAGTTATTTTTAGTCCTTTAATGGTGTTCATGAACTCCTTCCTTCCTTTGGCCTAAGGCCCAATGGGACCATCAAAGGGATTTTAACAGTAAGGTTGAAAAGGGAGAGGGTCCTTGTCGGCCACCTATCTCCTCCATTGCCCCTTTCCAGCTAGAACCCAGGGCACTCCTCGGAGACAGAAGCTGGGCCTCTCATTTATCACCAGGCATTTCATTTCGGATTAAGTACATTTAAACAGACCTCTCTGGCTCCTCTTTCCTGTTAGAAAGGAAGGCTCTCTGCAGACCCCGCCCCTCGTTCATCTCTCTGCCAATCACAGGAGCAGCGCTTCCAGTCCGAGGCTCCCGAATGGATGTCACAGTTTTCCCTGAATTGAACCTGGGTTGGCTGGGTTGATGATGAGCAGACACAGCTTCCCATAGGTCAAGGCTCAAGAAAACCTCTTCTGGTGGAGGTCTAGGCTGGACAGTGGAGGTCTAGGCAGGACAGTGTTCCTTTCCCGGTCCCCACCGCTGAGCAAATCAGATTTACAATGAGTGATGCGGAAATGTATCGATGGCCAGCAAGATGGCTGAATGGGAAAAGGTGCCTGTCACCAAGTCTGATGAGTTTGACCCCTGATACCCACGTGGTGGAAGAGAGAACGTACTCCTGAAAGTTGTCCTTCGCCCTCTATACATGTGCCCCTGGCACATGCATTGCCCCCTCACACACAAACAAAAGTAAATAAATAATCTTGGATCCTCATAACTTGAGTATGGGAACAGACACCCTTTTCCTTCACTTGCTCCCATGCTGGGGGTGGGGTGGGGTGGGAACGACTCTCAGCTGGTGACAGAAGGAGCCCTCGCTTCTCCAGAAAGAATACTCTGTCCCTGCCATTTCACTCACAAGGCCAACTCCCCACGTGGTGGAAAGAAAACCGCAAACAGCAGCAGAAGCAATGTGTCTGCCAGGAAGGTGTGCGGGCGCCTTCCTCTCTCCCCGCTCTCTGTCTTTGTTGTTACTTATGTGCATGTACCTGTGTTGGTGCATGCACGCCACGAGTGGGTGCCCACAGAGGCCAGAAGAGCACATTGGATCATTTCTGCACACAATGGCTTTAAAGGTCAAGTGTCTATCGACACAGATGCTTGGGCTAGGGAAGGCATTGCCATCCATCTGAGCCTGATCGAGGGAAAGTCTTGCCATTCCCATGGGCATAACACATTGATGTCCTTGACACGGCTCTGTTCATGTCAATAATACTCAGGACCGCATGGCTCCCCGCAAGGAATGATAGTAATAGAGTAGCAGTTAGTAACAGGAGCCACAGAATAGTGTCTGTAGTAATAGTTGTGGCAGGAGTCCTAATAGTGGGACCCTCACCATAGTAACGGTAGCAGCTTTTTCGGCCACAGTAGCCACGGTATTAACAGCAGCAGCACCACCACAGCACAGCCCGTGTCCATCACACAGAGGCTGAATGCTGAGCAAACGCTCCCATGACAGCAAGGAGGCTGTCCATCATCCTTCAAAGTTCAGTCAGCTCTTCCGTAGAGAGGGATGGCAGCCATGCTGGCTCCCAGGAGTGATGCTGTGAGGGCAAAGTGGCCTTACCAGCATGGACAAGCCTCCTGCTAAAGTCCAGAGATGGGTGCCATGCTTCTATCTGGATGCACCACGGATGGTCTCTGCTGTAATCTCTCTCTATAAGCTTGTTCGCCTTCTGGGGGTGGGAACATGGATCCACCCATCCCAGGAGCCATGATCTCTTATGAAGCCCACATGGCCGCATTGGGGCTTAAGTTTCCAACATGAGGACCATGGGGGACACACTTGCACCACACTGGAAGGACGGATTAATGATGGGGCTGGCAGCAGCATCACCCTGACCAGCAAACCTTCCCTACAGTGTCTCAGCGATGGGGGAGAGAATTTTTCTTTTTTAAAGGAAAAAGTATCGGAAGAAAGAGAAAGCTTTGTCCAGAGGATGTATCCATGTTACAAATGTGCAAGATAAAGATTAGGGGAATCCATTATAATGAATTCTCAAACTTTGTTAGCTCACACACACACACACACACACACACACACACACACACATTTTGTTGTTGTTGTTGTTTTTGAGACAGGTCTTAATATGTAGCTGAGGACATGTTCAAATACCTGCCTCAGGCTCTCAACTGCTGGGACTCCAGATATATGGCACCCTGCCTTACTTAAAGATATGTTTTAAGGGACAGTTTAATTTAGAATAGCTCCAGAAATGTTGCAAAGATTGGGGAGTGGTTTGAACGAGAGATGTCCCCATAGTCCCAAGCATTTGATTACTTGGTCACCAGCCAGCAGTACTGTTTGCACAGGATAAGGGAGCGTGGTCTTACTGGAGAAAGTACGTCACTGAAGGCAGGCTTTGAGGTTTCCAGAGTGGGGTACCATTCCCCCTGTGCTCTCTGCTTCCTATCTGTGGTTTGAGATGTGAACCCTCAGCTCTCCACTCCCAGGTCCAGGTTCCATGGTTGCCTGTTGCCCTGATCTCCTCCATGATGGCAATGCAATCTTTCCCCTGGAACTCTAAGTCACAAAGGAACTCTTCCTTCTATGAGTTGCTCTGGTCATGGCGTGTTATCACAGTAGCAGAAAAGTAATTAACTCTGTTACAGCTGTTTTTTTTTTTTTTAATAGCTGTTTGCTTCTCAATTTTTCTCTTAACCCAGCTATCATACAAATAATTGAGACTCTATAGTAATTGTTTAATAATAAGCTTCACAGCACAAAAACTGAGCAGTTATTACTCTATTCTTAACCCTCTAAACTAACCTGGTTTCCTCCCAGTGTGCGTCCCAGGGACACTTGCCCTTTGTAGTCTTCCTGCTAATCTCTCTCTCTCTTTCTCTCTCTCTCTCTCTGTGTGTGTGTGTGTGTGTGTGTGTGTCTCTCTGGACCTCTCCCATGGTGGAATCCCCTACTTCTTCTTCTGACTCCTCCTCCCCTGGCTGGCAGGATGTCCAGCCCTATTTTATGCCCTGCTCAGCAATTGGCTGTAAGCTGCTTGATTGACATAGCAGGAGACCATTGGGGAGCAGAGTTTATACAAATAAAGACAGGAGATTCTCAGAACCAGGCTTGCAACCAGATTTGGGAGATACAGCAATCAGCATTTGCGTTATGCAATCACCTTGTGCCTACATAACTCAGATGGTACAGCGGGTTCCTGTGTATGCCCTACCCGGTTCCTCCTGTTAATAGCTTACATCAGTACAATTCACAATTCTCCTTTCCAAGATCAACAAACTGGGGTCACTCTCAAGTGAAAGTGAGTGTCCTGAAAGCTTGACTACCCGAGCATCATCTTCAGCACGCATGTAAGAAGCCCAACGTGGTGGCGCGCACCTGTAATCCCAGCACTCCTGTGGAGAGATGGGAGGCAGAGTCAGGAAGCTCTCAGCGAGCTAGCCTGAGCATACGTCATGAGAGCACACACAAGAGAGCAACCCTGCTCAACGAGGGGAAGGCGAGAGCCAAATCCCAAAAGCTGTCCTCCCACCTCTAAATACAAATGGCAGGTGTGTGTACATGTGCACACACAATGATAAATAAATAACAAACCAATACTGATAAAGTATTGATTTTCTCACAGGCTTATATTCTGGTGTTTTTGCACAGACACCTGTGTGTGTGTGTATGCCTTACATATGTTAGGCAAGTGCCACACCTCCCAGCCCCTCACTGGGGGATTCTAGGCAGGTGCTCTACACTGAGCCACACCCCAGCCCCTCACTGGGGGATTCTAGGCAGGGGCTCTACCACTGAGCCACACACCCCAGCCCCTCACTGGAGGACTCTAGGCAGGGGCTCTGCCACTGAGCCACACCCCAGCCCCTCACTGGGGAACTCTAGGTAGGTGCTCTGCCACTGAGCCACACCCCAGCCCCTTACTGGGGAACTCTAGGCAGGTGCTCTGCCACTGAGCCACACCCCAGCCCCTCACTGGGGGATTCTAGGCAGGTGCTCTACCACTGAGCCATGTTTCTAGCCCCCAGATTTTTTTAAACTGTTACCTAAATCATTTTTTTTTCCTTTTCTAGAAACACATTAGTCACTAA
Source organism: Rhombomys opimus (assembly GCA_010120015.1). NCBI lineage: Eukaryota > Metazoa > Chordata > Mammalia > Rodentia > Muridae > Rhombomys > Rhombomys opimus. Next base: position 3,309,700 of record REGO01000034.1, read on the forward strand.
TTTCCTTGGGTTCCTCCAGGCTATGACAGTATCTCACACTTTCCCTAGTTTTGATGACCTTGACAGATTTAAGGTCAGGTACGTTGAAGAGTGTTCCTCAACTGGAATCGGCCTAGTGCTTCTCTTCTAATTAGACTTGTGTTATAAGTTTTGAGGAAGACGAGACTAGTGAAATGTCCCTCTTGGTGTGTGTTATTGTCTTAGTTAGGGCCACTAGTGCTGTGGCTAAGTGCTATGACCACCGCAACTTAGGGAGGAAAGAGTGTATTAGGCCTACACTTCCATACAACTGTTCATCCTTGAGGGAAGTGAGGACATGAACTCAAACAGGGCAGGAGCTGATGCAGAGACGGTGAAGGAGCTTTGCTTACTGGCTTGCTCTCCATGGCTTGCTCAGCCTGCTTTCTTATAGAAGCCAGGACCACCAGCCCAGGGATGGCATCACTTACACTGTGCTGGGTCCTCCCCCATCAATCACTAATTAATGAAGTTCCCTACGGCTGGGTTTTGTGGTGCCCTTGTCTCAACGTCGGTTCCCTCCCTTCAGATAGTTCTAGCTGTGTTAACTTGATATGAAACTACCCAGCACAAGGAACCCCTTGGCAGCTCGCCACCCAAAACAACACTGGTAAGCCACAGCCTTGCTTTTCTTGTTCATCCCCAAGATCACACACCAATAAGAACATCGAAATATAAAACATTTTACAAGCTGAAAAAGTCCCACGGTCTTACAAATTCAAACGCTTTAGAAGTCGTCTCTTAAAGAGCGCCCAGTCTCTTTTTAAAAAACCAAAATCCCCGGAAAGCCCCCAAAACCCCTTTTTTAAAAGTTTAGAGTCTCTCAACTGTGAGCTCTTGTAAAATAAAAAATAACTTGAGTGCTTTTTCACTTCAAGAGGGGAGAGCAAGGGCATGATCATAATCTCAACAAAGCAGAACCAAAGTGTCAACAACGCAACGTCCTATGTCTGGGATCCACTCATGGTTTTCCTCCAAGGGCTGAGGTCACGTCTCCAGCTCCGCCCTCTGCAGCCCTCACAGCTTGTCTCCTGGGCTCCGCTCCACTGCTGCTGCTCTTCTTGGTGGTCAGCCATGATACTGGCCTCTCAGAAGTGCTGCAACTGGGCGCGCTTTCACCAATAGCCTCTCACAGGCCCTCTTCATGGTGCCAGGTCTCGTCTTCTCTCCACAACCCCTTCCGTCCTGGCTCTTCGACGGCCACTGAGGCCGCACCTTCACCAGTGACCTCTCCTGGTCCTTCACAGCCCCGAGCCTCGGCTTGCTCTCCATGACCCTTTCACACCTTCAAAACTAGTACCCCCCGGGTGAATCCGACACTACCAGGTTCAGCTGCCAGAATGAGGGACATCCTTGGGCACCCCTGGAACACAGATTACCTGTGCTGTCAGGAATCACATCCCAGAAGGTTTTACCTCAGTGATGCTGGTCTCATCTTAATCACCTCTAAACTTTCAGCTCCAGCCAGGCAGCACTGAGTATCCCAGCAAAGCAAAGGTTTCCCTTTAGCGGCTCTGGTGTCTTGTTAATCACACTTGATTCTCTAGCCCCAGCTAACTAAAACCATAAAATCTTAATTCAAAATAACAAATGGCTCTGGTAGAGCCTTTAAACTTCCCTCTGAAATTCTGCAGACCAGGCCTCAGGCCTCCGTCTTATGCACTGCCTTCGATATTCTTATCTTCCACGCTCTTAGGAATAGCTACCAAGCACTGAACACCCAATGGCTTTCTTTGCACAAAGTTCCAAAATCCTCACACAATTCTCCTAAAAACTGCAAGGTCAGGTCTGTTACAGCAATACCCCACTCCTGGTACCAACTCGTCTTAGTTAGCACTACTGTTGCTGTGACAAAACACCGTGAATGAGAAAAGCCAAGTTGAGGAAGAAAGGGTTTATTTGACTTCCGCTTCCACTGTGAGTCATCAAATGAAGTCAGGACAGGGACTGAAAGAGGGCAGGAACGTGGAGTCAGGAGCTGGTGCAGAGGCCATGGAGGGATGCTGCTTACTGGCTTGCCCTTTTTCTTGTAGAACCCAGGGACCACCAGCCCAGGGATGGCATCAGCCACAAATGTGCTGGGCCCTCCCCCCAGCACAATCGCTAATTAAGAAAAGGCATTACAGCCAGATCTTATGGAGACACTTTCTCAGTTGAGGCTCCTTCCTTTCAGAGAACTCTAGCTTGTGTCAGAAAACCATCCAGCACAGATATCAGAGGTACTTGCTTTCAGGCCAAGGGGATGGCTCAGGAGTAAAGTGTTTGCTGCACAGTGTGAGGACCTGGGTTTGAATCCTCATGGCCTGTGTAAATGCTGGGCACTGTTCTGTGAGCCTGGGATTCCAGCATTCCTATTGCAGATGAGAGGCAGAGACTGAATACTCCCTGAAAGCTTGCAGCCTGGCTGGGCCGGAATATTCGGTGGTGAACACGGAAAGCCTGCCTCAAAC
>REGO01000034.1:3327736-3340351 GCA_010120015.1 Rhombomys opimus
CTCTCTCTCTCTCTGAAGCCAAAGGCTCTCCTACCAACCTACATCTTGAACCTGCATCTGACCCAGGCTTGCCTAGAGCAGCGGTTCTCGGCTTTCCTGACACCGCAGCACTTGAGTACAGCTCCTCGTGCTGAGGTGACCCCCAAACGTAAAATTACTTCGTTGCCACTTTACACAATGGTAATTTTGCTGCTGTTATGAATCCTCATGTAAATGTCTGATATTCAGGATGTCTGACATGCGACTCCCAAAGGCGTCAAGACCCACAGGTTGCGAACTCATGATCAAGTACCACATTTACAGGAGATACAAAACACAGTGGAATGTGCTAAATGTCACGTAGATCAACGCAATCCAGGTCTTGTAAACTGACTTGCTCAACAGCGATTTACAAGGAGAATACTCCAGGTGGAGTAAGTGATAAAGATAGGGGTGACACGGATAGGCCACCCTATCCACGTACATTTGAATATTAATGAGATACCCAGGTTAAATGACCCATCGTTAGCTTTCGTTTAGTTTTGACAGCGGATGTGTTATGGTTATATTTTCCAGTTATCATTCAGAAGTACATGATAAAAATGCTCAGAGATGAAATGAGACAAAAGTCTAACAGAAACAGGGCAGGCGTTCGTAACCAGTATGTGGTGATTTGTTGTGTTATTCTCCGAAGCGGAAGTTTCTGCTTTCGTGTGAGGTTTCGCTGGAAGCTGTCTTGTGAGAGGCGTGTGACGTTTGGCTGTGAGCTGTGTCATGCGAGGGGCGTGGCTTTGGCCAGCTGAGAACATCCAGGGGTGGACTCTGAGGAGAGGAGGTATATAGAAGCCCACAGACAGGCATTGCTTTTTGGATCGACGTCTCTCACTGGTCTTTGTTCTTTATCACTTCACTTGGCAGAGAACTTGTGGGGCAATCTGACAGAGTCTTGTGGCTTTCGCTGACTTGTCCCGATCTGCCGAATCATGCTGATTCGTGCTGCTGTTGAGTGTTGGCCTTTGGACTGGACTGCTGGTATCTGGACAACAAAGAGAGGACTCGCCCCAAGGAACTAGGTCTAAAAAGGTCTACAACCCTCTTTTCCTGATAACTTTTCTCTCCTACCTCTGTTCAGTGGGTTGGAAGGGAGGTAGAAGGGTCCAAGAACCCTAAATAAAGTAGGTTTGTTGGAAATCTAAGCCTACAGTTCTCCGTATCATTATGTTTTTATTTGTTTTCAAGTTACTCCAGCTGGCTGATTGAGTTCTTTAAATTTTATTTTATTTAATTATGTGTCTCTGTGCCTGTGTACGTGGGTGTGGGCGTATGTAAGTGCAGATGCTCTTGGAAGCCAGCAGAGGGCACTGGATTCCCCTGGAGCCAGGGTGAGAGGATGGAAACCATTTGATGGGGGTGTAGAACCTGAAGTTGGGGCCTCTTCACTGGGTTGCCCACGCTGGCCTCAGACTCTCACTCCTTTTGTCCCTACCCCCACCTGGGAGTGTGGCTTTGTGGTACCACACCCAGGCCTTTCAGGGTTCCGCTTGAAACCCCGTGTTGGAGCCTGTGGCTGAGGGCTGGGACACCGGGCCTCCCCCCCCCATTATTTTCCATTCAGCAGATGTCCCTGGGGACCTCTGCTTGACCTCCTGCCACTACGAGCTCACATTTGGAGATCAGATTAGAAATGAAGAGAGTTGTTCGTGGCTGGCACTGCCGAACTGTTGTGCTGACACGGAGAAAGATGGCCTGCACAGTGCCAGCTTGTGTCCTGTGAAACAACGGGGCCAGGCTCATGGGCAGGGAGAACACACCTAACAGTCTTTGATAACAGCCTGCCGCAGCGCATGCTTTCCTCTGTGTTTGTCTCCTCGAGGAGCAGAGAGACTCCTGACCTTCCTGCTGTCATCCGTTCCTTTGTTAGCTGAATGGCTGTGGCTTATGCTGTTGGGCTTGAATCTCTCGGAGAACAGGACATGATCATGCCATCATGAAGCTGGCAGCCTTCTTGGGAAGTGATGTCTTTGGGCTCATAGGTTCTTTCTTTCTTTCTTTCTTTCTTTCTTTCTTTCTTTCTTTCTTTCTTTCTTTCCTTCCTTCCTTCCTTCCTTCCATCCTATTTCCTGAGCCATTTCATTGAATAGCTTTAGCTGTCTGCTCACTGATCGTCACGCCCAGCCCTGTGCTCAGTCCGTGTGCGCCTGAAGTCCTTGCCGTCCAGCCCACCTTCTTTGTTCTCTTTTGTCAGTGCACACAGTTCAAGGTCACGAATGTAACCTGGCCTTCCGGTTCACGGGATCATCCCAATAGCTTCGCCATAACAGGCCTGACTGCCCTGGTGGTCCCTGCGACACACCTGTCGGGGACAAGCCCTCGACGGAAGTAGGCAGGCGGTAAGTAGCTGGCGGTTCCTAATCCACTAGGATGCACAAACTTTTCTTTATGTGTTCTGTTATTTACGTGTTTTCGGTTTCCGTTAAAGATTTACATGTTTTTATTTCATGTGTGTGGGTGCTTTGCACATGCGCGTGCGCTGTGTGCCCTGGTGTCACAGACAGCCGTGAGCCACCATGTGGATGCCGAGAACTTAACCCCGGCGCTCCGCAAGAGCAGTGAACACTTTTAACCACGGAGCCGTCTCTCCAGCCCCGGGCGCTTGCCTCTTAAAGAGCAGTATATGAGACTTTCAGGTGAACGAGTTAGTCAGGGTTCCCGTTGCTTCGGCAAAGTGCCTGACAGAAAACAGGCTAAGGAAGGAAATGTTTATTTCGGCTCATCGTTTCAGAGGGTTCAGTCTGTGGTCGCTGGGCCAGATGTGAGAGGAGAGGGGAGAACATCATGGCAACGGGAGTATGTGAAGGAAGAAACTGTTTACCTTACAGTGAACGGGAAACAGGAAAGGGGTGGAGGAAGAAGAAGAAAAGGGGGAGGAGGGGGAGAGGCAAGGGAGGGAGAGAAGGGGGGTGAGAAGTCCTAAACAAGATACAGCCCTCTTGGCCTAATGGCGTGGTGGCACATACTTTTGATCTCAGCACTCAAGAGGCAGAGGCAGGCAGATCTCTGTGAGTTCAGGGCCAACCCGGACTACATAGAGAATTCTAGGCCAGTGACATAGTGGGCATAGTGAGACCTGTTTCAAAACAAAGACAGAAAGGAAGGAAGGGAGGTAGATAGATAGACAGACAGAGCCTCACAGACATATCCCCAATCACCCACTCCCTCCAACTAGGTTCCACCTCCGAAAGTTTCCAGAACTTTTCAACATAGCACAAGGAGCTGGGAACCAGACATTAAGTACATGGGCCTACGGAGGGCACTGCAGATTCAAACCATAACAATAAATAAAGTAAAAACCTTTAATGTCGGTTGCTGTGTGCTTGTTCAACAGATCTTTCCAAGGCTATACGGCTCACTCAAATGCTTTGCCTTCTTAGGAGCCTAGCCAGCATCCTGCAAGGTGATCCAGAGCCTGGCAGAGAGTGGGGAGAGCCTGTTGTTCTCGTCGTTATAAACCAGAGATATATTTTACTGTGGGAAAAGGCACTAGAAAACGGTCTGTGATGTAGTGTGTGTTTCCAAGGCATGCTCGAAAGTTCCTTATGCTAATTTAATTAGAATAATTTACTTGAACAGGAAACTACAATTTTTGTGCTTTTCCCAACCAGTGTAACCAACTTATATTCTTTTTGACCTACCCAGATGGAATTTATTACTCTAAAGCCAATATTCTAAACTTTAATTTGTGCACCAACCATCATTATAGGTGAGGAATTATGCTAAAGAAATATGTGGGAAATCTTCTCTCTGCGCTGGAACACCAGCCTGGATCAAACAGAACTCCCACCTCGAGCAGTGAGGACAGTTAGATAATTTTAAAAATCTGTTCTAAAACACCAGAGAACTGCCCAGTCAGTAAGGACTTGAGAGGGAAAATTCCTAGAGAGGAAAAGAGAATCAAGAAAGATGAGCCTTACATTTAGCCGTGTTCTCTCCCTCCCAGCATTTGATTCTAAGAATGGTAATTCAAGGATAAGAAGCTTTTGAGGGTCTCATCATGACCCCGATAACCTCCTGGGCTCTTGGATAGAGTCCTTGAAAAGCTGGACTCACAGTAAGTGTAAAACCAACCAGCAACTATGTTAGTTACGTTTAGACTGCCGAGATCAAAATATGTGACAGAGACAGCTTAAGAGATGAAGGGTTTGAGCTCACAGTCTGGAGGGTTTCAGTCCCTGTAGGACGGTAAGGCAATAGAGTGGTTCTGTCCATGGTGATGGCCAGCTTGTAGCAGATCAGGCAGAAAGCAAGGAGACTGAGCTGGGCTGTGACCTTCAAAGGCCCACCCTTAGCGACCTACTTTCAGCCTGGCCCCATCTCCTGAGGCTGCACAGCTTTAAAGGCAACTCTACCATCTGGACTGAGCATTCAAAACATGAGCCTGTGAGGAAAGTTCCAGATTTAAACCATAACAAACACCAGCTCTCATGAAGATACGGTTTGGACGTAAACCAGATAAAGACAGTCTAGCTCCATAGCAACTAACAAAAGCAGAAGTAAATCTGGGAGAAAAATTATTTTTCATCATCACATTGATGCTACGATTCTTCATGTAAAACCAGCACTTACTAAACATACTACGAGACAAGGCCAGATGGCTAAAAAAACAAGAGAAGACATAGGCAAAGGAAACAGACCCACAGAAATGTAATTGCTGTAGTTATCAGACACAGGACAGACAGGCTTTGGAATAACCTCTGACTGATACATTTAAGGAAAGAAAGGGGAAAGTGAAGAATTTGAATAAAATTCTGCTCCAGTTGATAAAATAAAACACCGCAGGCTGGGTATCTTAAAAAGCAGAGGTGGGGACTGGAGAGGTTGCTCAGTAATTAGTTAGGAGCATGGGCTGGTCTTCCAGAGGACAAGGGTCCATTACCAGCGCCCACACGGTGGCTCACGGCTGTTTGTAACTCCTTTCAAGGGGATCTGACTCCCTCTTCTGGCCTCCTTGGGCACCAGGCATGTGCATGGCACACATACGTGCAAGCAAAGTGCTCACACACATAAAATAAAAATGAAAAAATTAAATTAAAAGAGCAGGTGCTCAGTCGGTATGGTGTCACACTCCTTTAATACCAGCATTCAGGAGGCAGAGGCAGGTGGGTCTCTGTGAGTTCAAGCCAGCCTGCCTCACGTGACAAGTTTTCAGGACAACCAGGGCTACACAGTGAGAGTCTGTCTTGAAAAATAAATAATAAATAGAGATGTCAGGTTCTGGTAATGGCGCTCTTTTGGTTAACAGATATCCATCTTCTTGCTGTGTCTTTACATTACAGGGAAGAGGAGGAGGCAGGAAGACTGGGCTCCATGCCCGGTCACTCCCCTTGTCTATTTTATTTTGGGGTAATGGGCATTGAATCCAAGTGCTCCAGCACTGGGCCACAACCACAGCTCTTGCTTACTTTTTTTATTTTGGGACAGAGTCTAAGTTGCCCAGGCTAGACTTGAAGTTGTGCTCCTCCTGATTTGGTCCTTTCTAACAAGTGTCATTTCTAACAAGTGTATTTGCCAATCCTCTAAGATCACGACGCCACCCTTTCGACCTTGATTAACCTTAATCACTTCTATAATGAATGTTCTACTTCAACTGTAGCCACACTTTGGGTTGGAGTTTCAACATCTGCCTTTTGAGGGGCGTGGTTCAGTTTGTAACATGACCTCTAGGGTATAAATACTAAAAGAATTATTACACACAGGAACACACAGATAAAGGAGTGAAAAAAGGAACAGGAAGCAAGGGACCTGTGACAGCTCACATCCACCTGTAGTTTCAGATCCAGAGGACCCAACTCCCCATCTGATCTCCACAAAACATGGAGCATATGAACTCACACAGATGCACACACACACATGAAATAATAAAGTGAATAAATCCTGGGACTAGAGGGATGGCTCAGCAGTTAAGAATGCTGGCTGCTCTTGCAGAGGACTTGAGTTTGGTTCCCAGCGTCTGCATGGTAGCAAAGAGCTACCTGTAACTCCAGGATCTAATACCCTCTTCTAGCTTCTGAGGATATTAGGCACACACACAGTATACATACATGTATCCAGGCAACACACACACACACATACACACACACACACACACACACACACACACGTGCGCGAGCCTTTAAAAATAAATTCTTTAGAAGAACGAAACGGGGTCTGGAGAGATGGCTCCGTGGATAAGAGCATTGTCTGCTCCTCTAGAGGTCCTGAGTTCAATTCCCAGAAACCACATGGTGGCTCACTACCATCTATAATGTGGTCTGGTGCCCTCTTCTGGCGTGCAGGCACACATGCCAATAGAACACTCATACATAAAATAAATAAACCTTTTGAAGAAGAAGGAGGAGAAGGAGAAGTAGGAGAAGGAGAAGGAGAAGGAGGAGGAGGAGGAGGAGAAGAAGAAGAAGAGGAAGAAGAAGAGGAAGAAAAGGAAGAAGAAGAAGGAAATAGATGGCACAAATACCTTAAATACAGAAGCAATTAGACTAAACCTAAGTGGATTAAATATTGCCATTAAGCTACAGAGATGTTCCAGAGAGGGTGACTAACTAAACCCAGCTGCTGTACATCGAGATACACCGTAGGCACAAAGGTAGAAGCCAGACGGGGTGATGCCCAGCTGTCATCTCAGAACATCTCAGGGGCTAGGAGCAAGGGGATTGCGCATCTGAAGGAAGCCTGAAAAACAATTTGAGGTCCTGTCCTGGGAAAAGGAGAGCAGAAGGAGAGGAGGGAGGGGCCTTGGTCCCTGAGCCATCCCTCTTCACTGCTCTGCAGAGGGGCAGACAGGCAGCAAGGACCCGAACGTCACTATGAGTGTGTAACACCACAGAGGCGCAGCATCCTGACACGAGAGACTGCTGTTCCTCCTGCGGAGATCACTGGCCCTGGCCCCTTCCTTTAGACATTGCCAAGATGCCTCTGAACACCTCCTGTAGGCTGTGTACTGTGGCAGCCATCCCAAAGAAGAAGCCATGGGTTTCTAAAGAAGGTACCTCAGGGGATGTGCCAGTTCAGCCAACCACGAGTAGATGGAGAGGCGACTGCAGGTGCACTAAAGAGCAGAGGCCACGGCAAAGGCCACGGCTGTGAATGAAGGGCGAGTGTGAGCATCTCCCAGGCAGTGGGCCAGGGGCCAGGAGTTGGGGGCTAACAGTCCTGGTGATGGAAGAATGTTAAGGGAAGGAGTGCGGTCTCCTGCTCTCTGCCTCTTACTGTGTCCTCAGTGGCTCGCCTCTATGCTGCCCAGGCTGCCTGTGAGGACCTGAGTGACGTGCTCCCACTCTTGGAATGTACCCAGAGGCTGTCTTAGCTGGCAGACGTTTGTACAGTTTCCAACCATGGTTCCTCAGCCCGGCTGCCTAAAGAACAAGGAGGCTTGGGGATTAAGATCTCTTTGCAGGGCTGTTGGCGCCTTTTTTTTCTTTTTTTTTTTTTTGCTTTTGTTGTTGTTGTTTGTTTGTGTTTTTGAGACAGTCTTTAGGTAACCTGGGCTACCTTCATACTCGAGATCCTCCTGCCTCAGCCTCCCTAGTGCAGACATGGACCACCACACCTGGCTCTATCGGTACTCTTGTATCCTGTCTCTTTCTTCTCGAGGCAGGAGTCTTTGGGAAGGGCCTGTCTCATTTTCATCCCCATAGGAAAACTCTAGCAGCAGCTTAGCAAGGATCCAAGAGTAAAGCCATTACGGTATCTTCTTGGAGTCAAGTGGGACCTTCTTGTCCAAAACAATTGCTTCTGGTTTTGCATTTCTGATCCCCAAAGGGGAATCTTCTGACTCTTGCTAATGAAATGAGCACACTGAGACAGAAATCGGGTGATTCTCCAGAAATTGTGCAGTGAACATCTTCCTAATTAAAGTTTCCAAGATGACAAATTTCTTGTTCCCAGATGAAACACAGGGTTTTTGCCAAATTGTAAGGCAGTTGTCTGTCACAACCACAGGATGGGAACTGTTTTGGAAGAATGACTGCTTAAGAGTTGAAAATGATGGTGATCTAAAAAGTGACCAAGCAATGTGTTCCCACTGGTACAATAGTGGCATGACCATTACAGCAGTAACCAACCAATTCTTGCTGTCGTGGAGGCAGAATTTCACTATGTAACAGATCCTGGCTGGTCTGAGCTCTCTATGGAGACCAGGCTAGCCTTGAACCCACAGAGATCTGCCTGCCTCCCAAGCCCTGGCATCATACCTGGCTCTGAATGAATTTCTGATTAGATTTGAGGCCTGCTTCCTGGGACGGGGAATTCTTGCCTGGCACCGGACATCTGGTAAAGAGCCCATGATGAGGGATATCAAAGGTCCTAACTACTATTGTTGTTTATTAAATGAATGTGTTGTCAAGCTGCTGTCTACAGGATGTGTGTTCATGGCCGTGGTGTGGTGTTCTCAACTTCGGTCAGAGTTGGTGATAAAGGCAGAGATTCCTAACAGGTCAAAGTACTGACAAAAAATGACTGTTGAGTGCTCGACCCTAATAGGACGTCTACAGCACCCCCTAAAGCTCAGGAAATGTGGTGGGAGAATCGAAGAGGATGGGAAGGAGTGCTTCAGAACAATGTTTTCAGACACAAAGTGGACACTGCGCTCATGGACTCAGCAGCTGTAATTGTCTGTGCAAGACATGTGGAAGACCGAGCTTATCAAGATTCCCTGAAGAGAACCCCCACTCCCTGAGGGATTATGGGCCATCAGCAGTTGCTAGGGGTGGGGAGGGCATCTTGGTGTCATTTTCTTCAGTAGCGTAGCCACTCTTAAGTTACCAATGCCAACGACCCCACTTAGTGCTCATGCAAATTAGTCTAGTTAAACTTGGTGGCTTTCTGCCTCTCTTGCATGCACACGTACTCTCACCCACACTCACATATACACACATCACACCCCCACATACACGCACTCACATACACACCCACATAAACACACACACCGAAATACATACACACACACACACACACACACACACACACACACATATACACATACACACATGCTCACAGTGTCCACACAGGAAGGAGGCTTGTTGGTAAGGAGAGGGCCTTTAATAGGAGGAGCAGAGGTAAAAGAAGATAATGGGGGAATGTGAAAATGACCAAAATTCGTTATATACATGCTTAAAATTGTCAAAAAAAGAAATATACATACATATGGTTAGAAATGGGTATTAATAAGAGCTGGATGTGTGCTTTTTAAGTGCTTCTTAGAGTCTCCCAGTGAGGGGCTGGGGTGTAGCTCAGTGGTAGAGCCCCTGCCTAGAATCCCCCAGTGAGGGGCTGGGTGTGGCTCAGTGGTAGAGCCCCTGCCTAGAATCCCCCAGTGAGGGGTTGGGGTGTGGTTCAGTGGTAGAGCCCCTGCCTAGGATCCCCCAGTGAGGGGCTGGGTGTGGCTCAGTGGTAGAGCACCTGCCTAGAATCCCCCAGTGAGGGGCTGGGGTGTGGCTCAGTGGTAGACCACTTGCCAACTGTGAATGAGGACCTAGGTTCAGTCACGTTTTTTTCTCCAAATCACAAGGCAGGATTTATTCCCAAACTTGCCAGGCTAGGATGAGGCTGTGTAGCTGATGCCTGTGTGAGCCTATGCAGTATCTGGACTGACTGACTGCAGGTGTTTCTTTTGTCCTTCTGACCTAAGAAGTGGTCCAACAGCTTCATGGTTTGGTTCTTCTTCCTCCCTCACCTAAGTAAGACCCACATGCTTTTCAAAATAATGTTCCAGCTTTAAAAAATAAATGTGGAGCAGGCGGGGAGTGGGAAAGATTTTCATCAGTGCATGGGAAAAGCACACAAAATTAAGAGCTACCCAGCAGGCGGAAACAAATGTACCAAAGGGTCCGCCTTTGCAGGGACCTGTTGTTATCTGATCAGTCCCCATGATAGCCCAGCGGGGGAGGCGGTGGTACTCGTGAGACGCACACATCAAAGCACAGAGGCCAGGCTGCTTGCCCAGACCCCGGCGGACCGAGTGAAGAAGTGATCTGTAGACTGAGGAGTTGGCTTTGGCGGGACCCTCTCCCATTCCCAGGGAACCCTTGGTTTGGAGGTGGCCCCTATGGAGCAAGAGGGTGAGTCAGCTCCAGGCTTCCCCCTCCTTGCTCTCTTTTGCTGCCTCTCCTCATCTCTGGGGAGCTTGGCCAGCACGCTGTCTTCGGGCAGGAGGCAGGATGAAGCTGGGAAGAGTGGAAGGCAAGCCTTTTGGGGGGTCACTGTCCTGGCGTTTCCTTAGCTGTTTCTGGGACATTCACATGCTCATTGGGAGCTCACGTCTATATAAGCCGTCTGCTGTCCTACACTCTCCTGTAACCGCAGGCCAACAGTGCTGCTTTAGTATCAGATGGGGAGAAAGGCAGCATCCAGCTGTGTATGCCTGGGGCTGCCAGAAAATTCCAAAGACTGAGCAGCTTAAACAACAGAAAGAAGTCAGAGATCAAAGGTCAATGTACCAATATACTCAGGTTCTGGTTAGGTCTTGACTTGTTTTATCTTCACCTGGGAGAGAATTCCAATCCTGACATCTTTTCTTATGAGGGCACTAATTCCGTCATAAGGGCCCCATCCACATGACCTCACCTAAACCTAATTGCTTGCCTCCCAAAAGCTTTATCTCCAACTATCTGTCACCAACGCACAGTGGGGTTGCCAACATGTGAATCTGAGGACCTGCACTTCTGTCCCTAGCAGCTTGCTTTCTCTTATTTAGACAAGTCCCTTCATCCCTTGCCAGTCCCTGCTTTGCTGTCTGTTCTGATCCCTCTCAGATGCTCTGGAGCAAAAGGGCTCTCCATCGACCCTGCTGAGAAAAATGGTCCCAAGTGAACTCCACACTGTTTCCCATGTGAGCTAGCCGGGTAGAGAGCTGAGCAAGGAGGGCCCTCCTCTGAGCATGTGTCTAGATACCCTGCAGTTCGAGCCAAAGTGAGCTCGCAGCATTAAGTGTCCTCTGCAGAGCTTTTCGACTCCCTAAATTAATTTCGTTTTAAACATGCGAAAATTGAACCTTGTATGTCCAGCTACTAGACACGCGCTATGGGTTTCACAGAGGCCTGCGTTAGTCAGCTTTCTGTGACTTCTACAAAATACTTAGATAAACTGACTTATAAGTATAAAAGGTTGATTTTTAGTTCACAGTTTGAAAGTCCCAGTCCATGGTTGATGAATTCCATTGCTTGGGGCTTATGGCCAGGTAGTAGACCATAACAGGAACGCATGGCAGAGCAAAATCTCCCACCTTATGGCCAGGTGTAGGTATAATTTCTTGAGACTGTATAGATTCTTCACCTGTCAATAAACAGCTGATTAGCAGGAAATAGGAGGGAGGAGTTTTAGTACAGAGAGAGAGAGTGTGAATGCTGGGATATAGGGCAGTATGGGAGAATCCGCCCAGGGACACTGAGGAGGACAGACACATGAAACCTGAGCAGAGGTAGCCAGCCACATGGCAGAACTTAGAACAGAATAAACTGGATATTAGTTATGAGCAAGTCAGAAACATTCCTAGCTATATTGCCCTAGGGTTCTGTATAAAAATATTTACATCTCAGAGCAATTGCTTCTGGGAACAGGGCATGAGTGAAAAACACAGAAAAAAAAACCCTTCTTCAGCCAGGAAGCAAAAGAGAATGAGAAAGGAACTAGAAAAGAAGTCCCTCTTTCTTTTCCTTCCTTCCTTCCTTCCTTCCTTCCTTCCTTCCTTCCTTCCTTCCTTCCCTCCCTCCCTCCTTTTTCTTTCTTTCTTTCTTTCTTTCTTTCTTTCTTTCTTTCTTTCTTTCTTTCTTTTTTTCTCTCTTTCATTTATTTTTTGAAACAGGTTTCACTCTTTAGCTTTGACTGGCTTGGAGCTTGCTCTGTCAACCAGGCTGGCCTCAGACTTACAGAAATCTACCTGCTCATCCCTCTCAAGTCCTGGGATTGAAGGTGTGAGTCACCGTGCTTGTCTCCCACCACACCTTTTGAAGGACATGTCCCCAGTGATCTAACTACTCTTCATAAGGTCCCATCTTAGAGGCTCCATAGCCTCTCAACAGCACCATGATGAGGACCAGTCCTTTAACACAGAGGCCACTGGGAAACACTCAAACACCCACGTTATGACAAGCATGGCCCCTCTTTCCCTTGGATTGATGTAGCCTCTCTCTGCCTCACTTCCTGCCCCTCCCATCTCCTTCCAGGAGACCCTCCCCACCCCCTAGACTCTAGGTTTTTCTTTCTGAGACAGAGCCTCTCCATGTCTGGCAGGCCCTCACCCTTTGTAGTGCAATGGAGACAGGAGTACAGGTGAATGCCCAGGTGCCCCAGCCCCACATCTTGGACCAAAGTGGGGGTGTTCAAGCCCCAGAACTTCTCACGGACCAGGGATTTCTGAACAGCCTGGATTCAGCCTTCCCCTCAGCTGAACCGGAGTCTGGCGGATAGGACTGTCTCCTGGCTCTGGAACCACCGTGGACCCCTTTCTCACTGCCTCCCCGAATGTGTCTTTGTACACACATCCTCCTTCAACAGCCTGGGATGTGAGCAGCTATCCCAGGCCTTCCTAGAACCTACTCTTTCCCCCTTTGCCCCGCAGAGGTGTCCCCATGATCACACCTGCCA
>REGO01000034.1:3375099-3387343 GCA_010120015.1 Rhombomys opimus
ATTCATTTATTTTGTGTTTGGGGTACGTGTGGGCTTTGATTTTTCACCAAACCTGCTTTATTTAGGGCTTGTAAACACCTTTACCTTTCTTCTGACCCCTTACCCCCACCTTAGGTAGGAGATTAGTAGGGAAAAGGGCTGTAGACCTCTTTTTTCTGCTTCCTGCTGATTAGGGTCGATGGCTCTAATCATTACCACACTCAGCCATCAGGATACCAGCAGTCTGGCCCAAAGGCCAACACCAAGCAGCAACTCGGAGTCAGCGAAAGACTCAGTTGGATTGCCCAGAGAATGTTTCTGTCTTTGAAGTCCTGGCGGAGGAAGATCAGCGTGGTGATGTCAATCCAAAAAGTGGATGTCTCCCAGTCCGTGGGTCTCTGTAAATCTCCTCTCCTCAGATTCCACCCAGAGGATGTCCTCAGCTGACCAAAGTCGCACCCCTCGAATGAGAGAGCTCACAGCAAAACATCAGGCGTCCTCTCACGAGCCAGCCTCCAGCAAAACATCACATGACAAAAACACGGCTCCAGGGAAACCGGAAGCTTCCACTTCAGGTATGCATGTCCAGGTACATGCCACAGGACACACGTGCAGACCTGAAAACAACTTTCTACCACCTGCCATAGCTGCCTTTACCCACTAAGCCTCCGTGCTCCCAGCCCCCACCCCCATTTCTGTTATTTTTAATTAGTTTACACAGTAGCTGACTTTAGGAACCGGTGGTTAAGAGCACTGGCTGTTCTTACGGAGGACCTGGGTTTGGTTCCCACCACCCACACGGCAGCCCTCAAGACCAGAAATCAAGAGGGCTCTGGTCCCAGGCAACCTTCAGATCCACCTGTTTCTTCCCAGCCACCCAGCCTGAGGGAGAGCAGAAGACAGGAGTTGTAAAAGCACAGTGGGCTGCATCCCGGAAGCAGTTGGGGTGACCGGGATGGACTGTGTGGGAACGGAGAAGCAAGCTTCTTTTCTCTCTTTTAGGGGAAACCCCATCAACCTGCAAACCACTCACACAGTTGGAGAGTGAGGGAGTCAGATTATTTGGTTGGGTCATTTAGATTGGGATTTGCTGCTGCTGTTTTAAAAATCTGAGTTTGTTTGGTTTGGGGTTTTATTGGGGGGGAGGGGGACAAGTTTCTCTGTGTAGCCCTGGCTGTCCTGGACTCGCTTTGTAGACCAGGCTAGCCTAGAACTCACAAGAGATCCACCTGTCTCTGCCTCCTGGAGTGCTTAAAGGCATGTGCCTCCACGCCCGGCTTGAATTTGCATTAAAAAAAAAAAAAAAAAGTGACATCAACGAACCTCAAAGGAAGTGCTAGGAGCTTACACAAGCCGGACGGCAGGAGGGAAGAACTGCCAGAGCAAGGAAGGCCCTGTAGGCTTGCTCTTCCTACTGTCCCCTCCGCTCAGGTAGGAGTGCGGCCCTTGTTCCTAGTTTATTTCCACAGGTGAGGCTCTGGCCACCGGCAGCCCACACACTCCAAAGAGACGTCTGGGTGGCAGAGAGCCCATGAGGGGTATCTGTGGGGTATCCCCAGCACTGGGACACCCCATCTCTGCAGGGAGTTCTCCGCCCAGCCTGCCTTCTCCAAAGCTTCCAGAGAGCGGCAGTGAGGGAAGCTCTTAGGATTCTCTACCTCCTTTTCATTCCTGGGCCATAAACAACCTTTTTAGATCTCCCTTCCACTTCTGTCCTTCGAAGCCCTCCCCTCCCTCTTCCCCTTTTTCCCCTCCCTCTCCTCCCCCCTCACCCCCACCAAGTCCTCTTCCTGCGGTATCTTTGGGGGACCGGCTTCGGCCTCCCCTTGGATGCTGAAATCCGAGGATGCCCAAGCCCTCCATATGCAATGGTATAATATTCGCATGTAAAGTACCCGCACGTTCCCAAATGCTTTAAAACCCGGCTCCAAATTGCTAACACAATGTCTTGCTCATGGCTGGTCCACTGGACTGACTAGGAGAAAAAGATAAAAGTCACTGCAGCTTTTACAAATATTTCTGGAGTGGGGTAGGGTCAAGGTATGTTTGCAGAACCAGTGGCTAAGGAGAACCAACTGTATGTGTATTGTATATTTGTGGATATGTGTGCATACATGATTTTGAATTTCTTTCTTTTTGTTTTTTCGAGACAGGGTTTCTCCGTGTAACTCTGGCTGTCCTGAACTCACTCTGTAGACCAGGCTGGCACTCACAGAGATCCACCTGCCTCTGCCTCCCCGATTGCTGGGATGAATTGAATCTTAAATATCCCTCAAAAGCTCACATTTTGAACTCTTGGTCTCCAACTAGTTTGGGCCAGTTTTGAGGGTTGAGGAGTCTTTAGAAGGTGGAACGGGACCTGGCTGGCAGAAGGAGGTCACTAGGAGTGGGCCTTTGAAGGCTCCATCAAGCCCTGGTTCCTGCATCTACCTCTGCTTCCGGGGGTGTCTGGATACCGCCAGGAAGTGCTGCTGTGCCTGGCTCCTGCTTCTGCCGTCAGAGGAAGCTGAGGGAGAAAGATCCCAAGACCCTGACTCAAAGCAAACAGACGGGAAAAAGGAAGGGGGAGAAGGAAGTGCTTATAACCAACCACTCACTTGCCACCTCTCCGTCCTTTTTATTGATCCAAGTTGCCATTCAGCTTTTATATTCCGCCATCTGGAGTGCTTTCTCTACCATCTTCCGTTTCATGTTCCTTTTGATAGAAACTACAGAGGAGAAAGGAATCCATGCTGGAAAGCCTTCAGGGACTCTACTTGATTTCTCTACCATTTCTTTCTTTCTTCTTCTACCATTTCTTGAGGTGAAGAACTCCAATAAATTCTATACCCAGCAATAGTTACCTTTTCTTCCTTCTGACAAAGCTTAGATTGTGTTTTTCTTCTTGATTTGTGTGTGTGTGTGTGTGTGTTTACACGTGTGTATTTGCATGTATATTGGGGGAGTTTGAGGATGTTAGAGGCCCCAGAGCTGTTACATGATGTGTCTTTATAATATAGTTATTACAGTATCTAGGATGGTGACATGCTATATACTCAGCTGCCTTTTCTGGGGACACAACACAGCTGCATAACACTTACCTAGCATGTAACAGGTCCTGGGTTCCATCTTTAGTGGAACAAACAAAAACAGTAACCAGAATAGTTTAAAGATTTATTTTCGTTACATGTATGTGCATTCATCTTGTGTGTCTGCCAAGTATGAAGGTCCTGGCATTGGCTAGAAGAGGACACCCTGGCGGAGTTACTGATGGTTGTTAGCTCCCCAGTGGGAGTGATGAAAATCAAGCTTAGGCCCTCCACCGGAGCAGCAAATGCTCCTAACCACTGAGCCACCTCTCTAGTCTAATCAACTAG
This sequence comes from Rhombomys opimus, assembly GCA_010120015.1. Taxonomy (NCBI): domain Eukaryota; kingdom Metazoa; phylum Chordata; class Mammalia; order Rodentia; family Muridae; genus Rhombomys; species Rhombomys opimus. The sequence goes on from REGO01000034.1 coordinate 3,378,435, forward strand.
TTTAAAGATGCATTTGAAAATGGTTTGTGGGGCTGGAGAGACAGCTCAGTGGTTGAGAGCACTGACTGCTCTTCCAAAGGACCTGGGTTCAGTTCCCAGCACCAGCATGGCAACTCACAACTGTCTATAACTCCAGTCCCAGGGGATCTGACACCCCCACACAGACATACATGCAGGCAACACACCAATGCCCTTAGAATAGGAATAAATAAGTCATTTAAACATTTTTTTTAATTATTATTTTGTTTTGTTTAAGACAGAATTTCTCTGTGTAGCCCTGGCTGTTCTGGAACTCTCTCTGTGGACCAGGCTGGCCTTGAAGTCAGAGATCCACCTGCCTCTGCTTCCAGAGTGCTGGGATTAAAGGTGTGGGACACCATACCTTGCTTCATTTTTTTTTTTAATGGTTTATAAACCACGCAGTAGGGGTGCAAGTCTTTACTCCTAACCTCTGCAGCTAGAGGCAGGCAGACCTCTGAGTTCAAAGCTAGCGGCATGGTCTGTAGAGTGAAAAGAAGGAGAAAATTATTTGGGACACATTAGGTGATGCTGGTTGGACAATAAACTCACCTTAACCTCAACCTTAAAAAGGTAAGTGCCAGCCAGGCATGGTGGTGCACACCTGTAATCCCAGCAGAGGCAGGCGATCTCTGTTGAGTTCCAGGCCAGCCTGGTCTACAAAGCAAGTCCAGGACAGCCAGGGCTACACAGAGAAGCCCTGCCTCAAAACAAACAGACAAGACGTAAGTAACTGCTTTAATAATCTCCTTACTTCTGGCCATCTCACTGCAACTCTCTGTGCCTCTTCTGCTCTCGGGTTGCTGAGAGTCTTTGAACTATGAGTGGAGGAAATCTGTCATCAATCCAAGGACAATCCGAACCGATATCTCTTGGAAAAACATCCTCCTCTGCTTCCTTCTGTATCTTCTAGGCTTAAGCTGTCATCCTGCCTCAGCCTCCCAAGTACTCAGGACAAGAAGGGTATGTCGCTGTCCCTGTCTTCTCATTGTTAGAAGTTTCTTTTCAATAGACAACTGCACCCCACCCTTGTCCCACTTGGAAGTGTCATCTGTATACTTTGCGTTAGGAGAGCATTCCCAGAGAACTGTGTGTGTGTGTGTGTGTGTGTGTGTGTGTGTGTGTGTGCCAGAGATCTGCATTGGATGTCGTTCCTACTCTCTTGTTTTTTGAGGCCGGGTCTCTCACTGACGAGTCTAGGCAGGCTCCTGTTGGCAGGCCCTGGGAACCTGCCTGTCTTATCCCTGCTGGAACTGAGACTACAGGCATGAGGAGCCATGTCCAGCTTTTTGACATGGTGCTGGAGCCAGAGCACTGGTCCCTCGCTTGTACCTTAAGAACTCCACCAGCCCAGTCGCTTCCTGGGCCCACAACCGTGGACTTCTTCAGTGCTACAGAGCCCTGCCGTTTCTTAGCTTAGTCTTTATGCCTTGCCTCAGGCTGCGGTCATGTCTGTCCTAGGCACGGGAATGAGCTACTCACAGTGTGTATGCACTCTTGGCTTTGGATCTCCGGAGGAATGTTGAAGTGCTTTCTGCTGCTGCTGCTGCTGTGGCGGTGGCTTCCTTGGCTCTCATCTGCAGGCAGGAGCAGAGATGCGCTTTTCGGCCGCTCCTCTGAGCCGTCTTTCACTGTTAGGATTCCTCTTCACAGGAACAGACAGACTTTCTCAGCCCCGGGTTCATGCACGGATCTCAGCTCTAGGTCCTCCCCTTGGGGCTCTTGAGTTACCTCGGACAGATGTTAGCGCTGGCCTCTGTCTGCAGCCCTAGCTGAAATCTGCCTCAGCCTCCACCCTGCACCCACTGCTCTGCCCTTGGCTTTTTGCTCCTTTTCCGCCTCTTCGGGATCTGAATATTCCTTCATTCCCGCTCGTTGTACTGCGCGATGCAGTCAGAGGGTTTTGTGAACTCCAAAGACTAGTTCATCTCACTCCGTTTCACTCACTGTTTCTGTGCGTTCACTGCGGGCAGAGAGGCTCCCCTCCCCCTGGAGCTGGAGTGAGAGGTGGTTGTGAGTCACCAGACATGGGGTGCTTGGGGTCCTGGGAACTGAACTCTGATCCTCCGGAAAGGCAGAAGCGCTCTTCAGCCCCGAGCCCTCTCTCTACCCCAACTCTGATAACTTCTAATGATCCTGATGTCTCTCGGTGGCACCTAACTTCATAGCTACGTGACTGCGAACTCACTCTAACAGGCAATGACTGAGAGCGAGTTGTTGGGCCAAGGAAAAAGATTTCTCCGAGAGCCAGCGCACAAGGTGCTGCCCAAGGCTGTCTGCTGTGGGGTTGCAGATACAGTCCTATACGGAAGTTGGGAATTGTGTCACCTGGGCGGTCTCCAGAATAGTCTTTGGGATATCGGAGAGGAGAAAGGCATCTAAGAGAGTGAGTGGAAGGTAAAAATAAGGCGTTTTCTATGCTTGCTCTAGCTCCCAGATAATGAGATGGAGACCTGTTACCTTTATCAATAAGCTTTACAGCACTACAGCTGGCAGATGATCTACAGTGATCTCCTCTAACCTGTCTACTGTCCTGGCTACTTCCCAGCCCTGTGCCAAGCTGCGCCATCTTAGTCTCATAGCAGCCATTCCTGCTCCATCTTTGTCTTCATGGCAACTCCTCATGGCCCATTGCTCCTCCTGGCCCAGCAGGGTTCCTCCCCTTTCTCTCTCTTTCTGTGGTTTTTCAAGACAGAGTTTCTCTTTGTAGTCCCGGTTGTCCCAGAACCAGCTCTATAGACCAGGCTGGCCTCAAACCCAGAGATCCTCCTGCCTCTGCCTCCCAAATCCCAAGGTTAAAGGCGTGCGCCACCACGGCCTGGCTTGTTCTTGTATCTACTTGTTTGGACATGTACGTGCTCCTGGTGGGGTGGGGTGGGGTAGGGTGGTGTAGAGTCCAGAACGCCATTCCTGGTGTCTTCCTCAATCACGCTCCACCTTATCTTTTGAGACAAGTTCTGTCCCTGAGCCTGAAGCTGGCCGGCTGGCTATATTGACTGGCCACCTAGTCCCAGAGACTCCCTCTGGTCCCCTGTCAGTACTGGGTCACAGGTACATGCTGTGTTGTCTTTGGCTTCTTACATGAATACTGGGATCCAAACTCCGGTCTTCGAAAGCACTTCACCAGGGGAGCCAAGTCCCCAGCCCCTATGTAGATTTTATTTCTTTTGTGCCCATCAGAGCCCTCTGCTTCTGGCCCTTCTCCATCTCCTTGCAACTGTTCTGCACTGAAGGCCGGCTATCTAGCAGAGAGGAGAGGCACAGGTATTGCTATGCCGAGGAAAAAAGACCCCGGGAGGCTGACTGGCTCTCCGTGTGGCCACAGGCTGTGTGAAGGCCCCTGGAAACATGGGGTGGGGACCAGAAGCCAGAGAGCTGCCCTCCGAGTGGATAGTGGCCACTGCTAAGGGCTGTGAGCAGCTCCTGCCTCCCAGACTACAGCTTCTTCATAGACATGTAGTGCAGACCCATCTGCCCATCCCATCTCTTGCCCCTCCCTGCCCATCAAACTCTAAACACCTCTTCGTGAGTTTGTGTTCCATCCTCACTGACCTCTTCATCTTTACCGCATGAGCTCCTCGCTCCTGTCTCCATGTACTGGAAGTGTGGTTTGCTCAGCCCTTCACTGGAGAATTCTAGGCAGGGGCTCCACCACTGAGCCACACTCTCGGTGGCAGAATCTAGTCATGGATGCTACTGCTTAATATATTCTCAACCCTTTCCCACTTTATTTTGCTAGAGAACTAAAACCCAAGCCAAATTTTAGAGGTAAGGGTTGGGGCATCTAACAGAGATAGAGATTTGGCTTCTGGGTCCTTTGTGAGGAGCAGACTGAGAAGGGGAACCTGAAGCCATCCTACTCAGGGCTCTCCCAGGTAGCTAGTGCGTGACACCAAGCCTAGTTTTGGGGCTCACGCCACAGGATCACCTCCTTTGCACTGGCCACCTCATTTTTCACTCTGACAGAAGCAAGCTGAGGAGGAGGGGTTGGGTCTGACTCGGTTTCGGGGAGTGCTCGTGGGGTGGCGGGAGGCATGGCAGAGTAGTTCGGTCCATCTGGGTAGCTGTGCTGCTGCTGCTTCTCCTCACAAATCGTTGGTTCTGGAAGGAGAAGCCCTATAACCTTTAAAGCCTGACCCCCCCCACACACACACACATCCACACCTTTGCCAGTAAGGCCTCACAATTTCCCTCCAAAGCACCGCCAGCCTGAGGGGGTGGGGGCAGGTGTCCCAAGCCCGAAGAGATGTTCACACTCAAAGCATCACACTGGGGGCTGGAGAGAGGGCAGTTAGGAACACCGCCTGCTCCTGGAGAGGACCTCAGTCGGATCCCCAGCATCCACGGAGCGGTTCACAACCATCGTAGCTTCAGTTCCACGGGACCCAGCGCCTTCTTTTCTGGCTCTGTAGGCACCACACAGGCACACGGCACATAAGCATACATACAGGCAAAACACACATGAAACAAAGTGACAAATCTAACTAAAGAAAAGATTAGAAGTGCAAAAACTAAAAAAAAAAAAAATAGATAGATAGATAGATAGATAGATAGATAGATAGATAGATCAGAAGAAAATAAATCTTAAAGAAAAAAAAAGAAAAGCATAGCATTGACTCAGAATTCAGGATAAATTCTTTAAAATCCACAAGAGCTTCATATGCTAACTTGTTTGTTCTCATATACACTTGTCTTTCTGGAAATCTTCTGATGGGACTGTAAAGTCTAACTAAGTTAGATGTAATGGCGCACACTTTTAGTCCCATCACTCATGAGCCAGCGACAGGATCTCCATGAGTTCAAGGCCAGCCTGGTCTACATAGCATATTCTAGGAAAGCCCCGGCTACATAGTGAGATGTGTCTCAGGAAAAGAAAAGTGTAATTTAAACTATCTTTTCTTTGAAATGTTTTTAATTGAAAAGTAACACAGCCGGAACAGGTAAAAGAAAAGAAAGCGCTTCATGATTTTAGCTCACAGCTGCTGTTTTCATAAGATTCCTGTAGTCTTATTCTCCATGTGCCACTGAAGTGAAGGGTACGAATAGGGAGGATGGGCAGAGGAATGACTGATGGGCATGGGGTGCAGCTGGATGGGTGAGAGGAATGTTCTGATGTTCTCCCGCAAGCTACGACAGCAAGGTTTATAGCGATGAACTGAGGACTTCAAACTAGCCCGGGGTGAGTGCTCCCAATGAAGGGATGATGAGCGTCTGCTCCGAGGTGACGGGCGTGCCAGTCACGCTCATCTCACCATTACGCACGGGAATGTGTGCCGAAAGGTCACGTGACACCCCGTAAATACAAATACTTACTATGAAAAGTTTAAAAGCTGCTCAATTAACTTTTTTTTCGGTGCTGAAAATTGAATATGGGGCCTCCTGAATGTCAAGCACATGCTGTACCACTCACCTACGCCTCAACCCCTGAAAAATTTAAATTAGTGCTCTAGACTCTGTAGTGTGCTGTCTGTGTTTATTACTTATTTATTGGTACTGGGTATTGGCTCTAAGGCTTTGCCCATACTAAGCAAAAGCTCTACCACTGAGCCACACCCCAGCCCCTCACTGGGGGATTCTAGGCAGGGGCTCTAGCACTGAGCCACTCCCCAGCCCCTCATTGGGGGATTCTAGGCAGGGGCTCTAGCACTGAGCCACTCCCCAGCCCCTCATTGGGGGATTCTAGGCAGTTGCTCTACTGATAAGCTGCATCTCCAGACTTCTATTTCCATTTTATTTTGAGATAAGGATTCACTTGGTCACTCAGACTGGACATGGACTAGCTCTATAGCGCAGGCAGGCCTTGAGTTTGCAGTCTTCCTGCTCCAGACTTTCAAGTAGATGGATGACATATGTAACAAGCCAGGTCCGACTTAGGCTTGCTGTCTCCTCAGAGTTCCCACTCACTCCTGACTCTCCAGTGCATGCATGTTTACGGTCAGAGTTGGGGAGAGAGGGAAGGCAGCAGCTGGGGTTGGTGCAAAGCAGAGCCTGCCACCCGAGAGGGTGGGGTGGACCTGCCTGGACAGCAGGTCAGCACAAGGTTGCGGAGGCTGGACAATGGCGATGGGATTCGGGGGAAGCTATTACCCAGGGCACTGGCTGAGTCTGTGTGGGAGCCAAGCAGGGTGAGGTCGGTGGCTGAGATTTTTAGAGAAGGGCAGCATGCAGCTATTTTAAGGATTCAGGAGTCATGTTTCTTACAGGCTGCTGAGATACAGCTAGGAAGGAAGGCTACTAGACTGTGCCATGAGGCGTTGTGTCAGAATTAGAAGCGCTAGTATAGTTCCATCATTTTCTGTAAACATACAAATACAGAAATAAGCATGGCTTGGTGGCGCACGCCTGTGATCCCAGCGCTCAGGGAGGCAGAGGCAGGTGGATCTCTGTGAGTTTCAGGCCAGCCTGGTCTACCAAGTGAGTCCAGGACAGCCAAGGCTACACGGGAAAAACCCTGTCTCAACAAACAAACAAACAAGCAAACAAACAAGCAGAGAAATGAATGTGTATAAAATCACAAGCATACGTGTGTGTACACACTGAGACATTTGAGATGGGGATGGACACCCTGACCACCATGAGCCCTTCTCTTGGTATCTGAATAGCGTTTTCCAAGCAAAACAGATCAGGGTTCTTCAGAAGTGAGGCAGCATTGGAAGTCCGAGGCTGGTCAAGACAATACGAACTAAGGTGGAAGCGGCGTGTTCCAGAAAGCGAGGAGGAAGTGGGAACAGGACAGGGAAGGGCTGACTGCTGCAGAGGATCCAAGCTTTGTTCCCAGTACACACATCAGATAGCTCACAACCACCTAAAACTCCAGCTCCAGGGGACCCCCTTCCCGACCATGATATGCCATGTACATATATATCCAGACACATAAATTTAAAAATATTAAAAAAGAAACCCAGAGTGTGGCATGACCAAAGGACGTCAAAGCAAAACCAGGCGGACAACTACAGAGGTGGCAATTGGAGGGTCAGGAGTTCAAGGTCATCTTCAGCTACACAGTGTGTTCAAAGCTAGCCTAAGGTACCTAAAACTTTTTTTTTTGGGGGGGGGTTTGCTGCTTTCAAGACAGAGTTTCTCTGTGTAGCCTTGACTATCCTGGAATTAGCTCTGTAGACCAGGCTGGCCTCGAACTCAAAGGTATGCCTGCCTCTGCCTCCTGAGTGCTGGGCCACCACTATCCAATGTAAGACCTCTTCTTGGAAAATGTTTTTAATTAAAAAGGGACATGATCAGCTGACAATAAAGAGGCTCCTTCCAGCCAAATATGGGGCAGGTGGAGCCTCAAAATAGATTTTGAAAATAACAGTTTATTCCCCCCCCCCATGGGACAGAATGGACATTTATGAGTAGGAAAAGAATACAAATAAATGAAAGCATGGCTGTGAACAGATGAATGAGCAGACGGGAAAGTTGATGACCAGGGTCTTTCCATAGTTTTTCTAAGTAGTTACCCACCAAGTCCTTAAGAATCACAAGGACGAAGGGAAGGACTTCCCGGAGAAGAAGCACCAAGCATCTCATCCTGTCATGAAACTGGACACCATGGCTGCTTTAGTCAGCTTCCCAGCACTGTAACAGAATTCCTGGCCCCAGCTGCTTATGAAGACAACAGGGTTTTTTCATCTCACAGTTTGGGATGTGCCAAATGTCATGATGTAGGCTGTGCCATCTTGTGGCACACCTGGTGCTTCTTTTGTAGCCGTCCTCTTCTGACTACAGGATCTCGTGACCTCACCCCCTCCCAGAGCACATCATGGGGACCTGGGATCACCATCTCTTAAAGATTCCATCTGCCCTGGACTGCCAGCCTGAGAAGAAAGCCTCGAATGAGCCCTTTGGGAGGGGTCATAGTTAAGCTTCATCCAGCTGTAGACATCAGCAACACATGCTGGCTCATGACTGTCATCCTAGCACTGAGGCAGAAGGATGGCCGCAAGCTCAGTGCCGGGTCTGCTGTGGCTACAGAATGAGACCATGTCACTTCAAAACAACACCACCAATAAACGGCAGCCTGGGGTACATAGCAAGAGCCTATCAATAAACAAAAACAGAACAACAAAACAACCAAAACCCGGGTCTGAGAGAGACAGCTCGGTGGATAAAGAGCTCATGACTGAGTTCAGTTCCCAGAACCCAGGTGAAAAACCAGACACAATTTCCTGCATCTGAAAGCCCAGCCCTTCCGTGGAGAGACAGGACAATTAGTGGGAAGTTTGCGGGCCAGCTAGCTTACACAGTGTGGGATAACAGAAACATCGCTTCTGTCTTAAAACCCAAACCCAAACCAACGAAACAAAAAAATCCCAGGTGAAAGGTTGCCTGCTGACCTCCACAGGTGCACTGAAGTATGCACACCTGTGTTCACATATACCCTAAACATAAATAAATTTCAAAACGGCGCCTCACTAACATGAACAACTTTTATATGTTTTGAAGTGTCTGTTAGAATACAAATTAGAAATTGATTAAAATAGTTCTTCGGATTCTATCCTGTCCTCTCTCCTTGTCTTCCCCCGACTCACTGACTGTCCCTTTGGGGACATTTTTGTTGGTCTTTCTACATAGAAAGACCTGGCATTTATTTGTTATTTGTTTCTGAGACAACATCTCCATGAAGCCCAGACTGTCTGTGAACTCACTGTGCAGCAGAGGATGATCTTGAACTCCTGCCTTTGCCTTCTGGGTGCTGACGTGACAAGTTTGTGTCACCATATCTAGTTTTATATGGTGCTTGGGCCAGAACCAGGTTGACATGGCTAATACTCAAGTATTTACCAACTAAGCACCGATCCCTCAATCCCTGGGGCTCTGACTTTCTCTGTACTGAATGCCCAGAGCTCCTCTTCTCTCTCTCTCTCTCTCTCTCTCTCTCTCTCTCTCTCTCT
>REGO01000034.1:3387353-3412533 GCA_010120015.1 Rhombomys opimus
TTTCTCTCTCTCTTTCTCTCCTGCATTCATTCCTTTGATGATATCATCAGTCTTGGCTTGAAATTTCACTGATCTGCCTATGACATTCTGCTTCCTCCCCGGCCTCCTCGCTCGGTATGTACCGCCCTGCACCTTTTCCACTCCTGTGTCTAACATATACCCAGCATGCTCCCAACCAAGCCCCCAGACCTCCCCATCTTGCTCTCCTCCCCCCACCAAAAGGCAACTTCCATCCTTGCTTTCTTCAAGCGGGAAGCTTGAAGCCACCATAGACACCCTTTTTTTTTTTTTTTTTTTTTTTTTTTTTTTTTTTTTTTTTTTTTTGTGTGCATTGGTGTTTGGCCTGCACGTATGTCTGAGTGAGAGCATCAGATTTACTGGAACTGGGGTTACAGATGGTTGTGGGTGCTAGGAATTGAACCCGGATCCTCTGGAAGAACAGCTCTTAACCACCGAGCCATCTCTCCAGCTCCAGATGTTGGCTTCTTTCTTCAGAGTGCGTATGCCGACAGCAGCCTCCTCTTGTCACCTCTCCAGCCTAGTCCAAGCGGCCTTCGGCTCTCCTCTGGACCGTCACAGCAGCAGCAGCTGTGCCCTGTCTCGCTCCTCGTCCTTTCTGTCTCTCACTCCCCTACCAGTCACTCAGCAGCAGCTCACAGGAGGGTTTAGAGTGAACTCTGCAGGAAGCCACATTCAGCCACGCCCCTGAATGCAGGTGCTCCATTTGGAATGCTTCCTAGGTGAAGGAAGAGAGCCAGCGTAAAGGTGTGTTCAAGTGAGGTGCCCTGTAAGCAACTGGACCCTGAGGTCCCCACTGGAGGCATCTGGGAGATGCTGAGAACATGCCTCCCACTGACAAACGCAAGAGGCAGGAAGATAGCTAGGCCTTTCTCCCCTACCCTCACTCCACATGGGCTGACCGTGATTCCCAGGGGCTTTAACTCCCTCACCTGCCCCACGCCAAGGTCTCTCCTGTTTCCATGATGCTCCACTTACACACATAAGGCCGAGTGATCACGAACCAGGCCCTCCGGAACCACGAGCCCACCAAACCTTCTTTTCTTCACTTCATTCTCTCAGGCGTTTTGGCCACAGGGACAGAAAGTGTAACGGAAGCACCGGTCTTGCATTTTGGGGATCATTATTTTTAAGTGTTACATTTCAGTAAGCACATGCCAGCACTTACACACAGGAACGTGAACACGTATCATCACATGTATGTCACACACATACACACACACACACACACACACACACACACGTGCACACACACACACATACAGTAAAGCACTATTTGCAAAGGCACAGGGCACAGGAGGGGAAACGAGAGCCCGCAGGGCTGGTACGGCCAGCCACAGTTTCCATCCCTAGTCCATGAGAGTGGAAAGGAAAAGTCTCAGAGCCAGCCCTGTGGAAGAGCCTCCTGCTGGAGCAGAGCCTCTGGAGGAGGAATGAAAGATGCTGACCTCACCGCCTCCTGCCCTCCAGTCTCCCAAGCATTCTTCCCAACCTCGACAGCCGACCAGAAGCCCTGAAGGCAAGGAAGCAAGGGGCCGGAGGGCAAGGAAGTCCCTTTACCCTGTTTGTGCGGTCAGCCCCCAGGCTCGAGGCCGGAAGCCAGGGCGAATCATAGACGTTCCCCCTACGACGGATAGTAAAGACTCGCACGCCGCTGTCCGCCTTCCTGCTTCATTTTTACCCCTCAGCAGTAGGGTGTAGTCTACGGTTCATCAGACCTTTTTTGTTTAATTCCTGTCTAGTCACACAAGGTATAATTGCTGCAAGATCTGGGATATTTTTATTTGCTTGTTTTGTTTTCATTCACTTTTAGATCCTAGGAGCACCTACAATCGTGCTCAGAATTTAGCACATGCACAACCAAGATTTTGGGTTGTTTTTTTTTTTTTTAAGATTTATGTATTTATTTACTTATTTTAAAATTTACATGTACTTGCGTGTGCTCCACGTGCATTTATGTGCACCACATCCACATGGGTGCCCAGAGAGGCCACAGGAGGACATTGGATCCTGTGGAACTCTCTAACAACTGTCTACAGGTGGTTCTGAGCTGATATGTGGGTACCAGGCACCGAACTCTGGTCCTTTCCGAGAGCGCTGGGCTCTTCACTGCCATCTCCTGAGCCCCTTAACCTTTCCACTGGGGGAGGGAGGGATAGCGCAGTGTTAAGAGTGCAAACCATTCTTGCAGAGGACCTGAGTTTGGTTCCTTAGCACCCACGTCAGTGGACTCACAACTGCCTATAACCCCTGCTCTGGAGGATCCCGTACTCTCTTCTGGCCTCTGCACACATGTGACATACACAGGTACACATAGATAAATAAATCTCAAAAATATTTTCTTGTTGTCTTTTCTTCTTCTTCTTCTTCTTCTTCTTCTTCTTCTTCTTCTTCTTCTTCTTCTTCTTCTTCTTTTAAGTACTGGGGATGGAGCCCAGGGCCTTTCATATGCTACCGCTGAGCTGCATGGCCAGTCGCCACCGCCGTCATCACTGTCACTATTTTGTGATGCTGGGATGGTACCCAGAACCTTGCAAGCACTCAAGCACCCAAGCCCTCAACTGCGATTTCTTGAGTAAAGTTACTGCCCAGCTGTGGTAGACCCATGAACCCTCCTAAACAGCCACAGACCCTCAACTCAGGTGTCTACACAGGTAAGGCTGTGTGATACAGAGCGATCAAGTTTGCAAACGGAATTAAGGTTGATCCCTTGACCTTACGGCAGGGGAGGTTAGCTTGGGTTATCCGGACAGATCCAGTGAGATAGTTGGGAAAGAGAGAGTCAGGGAAGCTTAAGGATGCCACACTGCTGGCTGTGAGGCTGGAGACTGGAGAAAGAAGCCATGAGCCAGGGGATGCAGAAAGCTAGAAATGAAAGGAAGGCCTCTACCACAGTATCACCAGTAGACAACATAACACAGTCCTGTGGGTTCTACTTCACACTCTGGCCTCTAGGGTAAGACAAACAAACAAACAAACAAACAAATTAATATTGCTTTGTGCCACAGGGTTTGTGGCAGTCTGTCACAGGAAGCATCTATCTATCTATCTATCTATCTATCTATCTATCTATCTATCTATCTATCATCTATAGAGAAAGAGAGTGTGCAAACTGGCATTTTTGGAAACAGGCTCTGGGGCTTGGTGCAGCCATTTTAAAATGACAGTTACTTGGCGTGGGGTGGGTAGGAGGATGAGATTGTATACGTGCCACAGAGAGCTTATTGAAGTCAGAGGACACCGTGCAGGCGTTGGTGCTCGTCTCCCACTAGATGGGTCCTGGGGACTGAACTCGGACTGTCAGGCTTAGCTGCAAGCACCTTTACCTGCAGAGCCATCCTACAGGCCTTGCTACAGCTGTTCCACATGCACATCTCCTGAGCAAATGAGACTTCTTCTTCTTCTTCTTCTTCTTCTTCTTCTTCTTCTTCTTCTTCTTCCTCCTGGCTTTATTTTTGTTGTTTGCTTTTTGAGACAGGATTTTACTGTGTAGCTCAGACTGGTCTCAAACATAAACATCCTCTGTCATCTAAGGCTAGCCCCAGACTCCCTCCCAGGCTAGCCTTAAACTTGTGCCCCGCCCTCTTGAATTTCCGGATTGTGGGTGTACCTCACCATGCCCAGCCAAATGAGACTATTGCATGCTCTTTCCCCGTGGGTGGGGAGAGGCTGGGGTCACTGTACAGAATGAAAGGGCTGGCCATTGATGTCATCCAGATGGTCCTGATCCTAGCCTCCAGTAGGGTCTCCTAGGCCACTGGCCCTGTGACTGCCTGGCTGACGGTAGATACTAAATCCACATGAGTGGACACTCCCTCAGCCAACTCCTACCTCATAACAGTTTCACCTCTCCTGTTTTTAGGACATCAGGGAGCCCCCCCTCACCCCCATCTTTGACTTTTATAAAACTGAGAATTTATTTATGTATATCCAGATTCTTACTTTTTTTTGAAATTAGTCCCAGCCCCAATTGATGTGTCTACAACAAAACCTTACACCTAAGGCTCAAGGAAAACCGTAGAGAAAGGGCAGAACTGACGGTCAGAGCCAGAGGACCGGGATGACTGCGCTGAGGGAGTGTCCTCCAGATGTGACAGAGACGCTGCACCCATCAAAGTTCAACAACATGGCTGTCCCAACAAGACCTGTGTGGACGGCAACACCATTCCACATGCAGTGGGGATCCCGGAAATGTTACAGGCCCCACGCCTAGAGGGGGCGGTACAGGCAGTCAGCGGCTGTGGAGAGGAGGGAGAGTCAGTTTTCTCTAAGGATGAGCCCCTGATAGCTTATCCGGTCCCGGGTGGTCAGTGTGAGCAACCACGAAATGGAGCGTGTGTGTGTATGTGTGTCTGTGTGTGTGTCTGTGTGTGTGTGTGTGTGTGTAACTATAATGACTAAAGAAGAAGTCGTGAGAGTTGGAGCCTTGGCTCAGTCGTCGAGAGCACTGGCTGTTCTTCCAGAGGACCTAGGTTCAATTCCCAGCACCCACATTTTGACTAACGATTGTGTGTGACTCCAGTCCCAGGAGCATCCATCCATCCGTCGCCCTCTTCGGTCCTCTATGGCCTCCACAGACGCTGCACACACATGATACATACCCACCCATGCAGGGGGAGCATTCATGCACGTGAAATAAAACAGGTCATGATTTTGAGTTGGGGGAAGACGTGGGAAGAGTCGGAGAAGGAGAAGGAGGTTGGAAGTAATTATGTAAATACAATAACCATTTAGGACAGTCTCCAAAAACAAACCCTAAACAACAACAACAACAACAAAAGGAATTGTCTTTTTTTTCTAATCGTTCAAAATGAGCCAGTCAGGCTTGCGAGGCCCTGGTGGCTTCACTCAGCGCAGGGCTGGTCGGCTCGTGGCAGATGGGTACCCATCCCACGGTTGTGAGTCCCGTGGATGTGAATCTCCCGCACAGCTGGGAAGAGAGAGCGAGCGGGCTGGAAGCTGGGAGTGAAGGTGACTTAGCCAAGAAGAGGCTGCGTCTGGAGGTGGCCTACTGGAATTCCCCTCTCCGGCCTGGCTTGCGGCTGGGTCCCTCCACCAGGGCCTGAGAACTAGGGGAGGCTCGTGGGAGGAGGTGGGGGGGGGCAGGAGGTGGCACTCGAAACTGCTCCCTGATGTACGATTAGTGCCAAGGCCAGTTCAGCGGCTCCGGGCGGTGCCCGGCAGCAGGAGCTACCCAAACCACCCTCCCCCTTCCTTCTGGTCCCCATCCAGCAGCCCTGCTCCCCAGAGAGCTGCGCATCTACAATCTGTGCTTAGAGGTGGGGGCTTTCCCAGGTGGTCTGGGGCGGTGGGAGAGCCAGGGGGACGGAGGGAATGGGCGAGCCTTCTGCAAAGCCAGACCACTCTAGGGGCGCCTGCCTGTGCCCGCTCTGCTCTACCCTGATGGCGGCCGGTACCCTTGAAACACCGCAGGACTTGAGTTTGCAAGGCAGAGGAGGGAGAGGGTTTGTGAAGAGAAGCCAGCAAGAGAACAAAGGAGGCTTTGCCTGAGAAGAGAGGGAGGCACCTTCCACTGAGGCCTCGGGGCCTGGGGAAGTGAGTCACTGGGCCTCCGGGTTGGGCCCACCTCTGGGGGCTCCGTGGGACTGAAAATGCAGCTCAGCTGGCCAGGCACAGGCCCTGGGGTGCGGTAGGGGTTGTCAGTCTTTGGAGTTTGTTGGGTGGGGTTTCCCCCAGCTCTCTACCCCCCTTCCCGCCCCCAGGACCTGGTGTGCGTCCAGCCCGGGGGCCTTGGCTACGGTTTGTGCCTCATTAGGCACAGCCAGGCGGAGCCCCGATGCCACTGCAGCCGCAGCCGCCCGGGGGCGGTGGGCGTGGTCCCCTGTACCAACCCTCAGCTGGGATCTGAGTTCTGTAAGCCCTCCTCAGAGCCACACCGCACCCCTGCAGGAGCGGCGGGGCATCAGTGCCTCCCGAAGGTGGCGCCCTGCTGTTCCAAGCTGCCCCCTCTCTGCCCCCGCCACTTCCCCCCCCTCAAGACTCTGGGGATGGGAACTTGGAGATCTCGCTGCACTCCCCAGCTTCTTGCACAACCTTCTCCCAATTATTCTGGTGCAGTGTGTGGTAACAGGGCGAGCATTCCAGGACCTTGTACTTACTCGTACAAATCTGCCTTCTGATTGTCTGCAGGGCCAGGCGTGTCTCCTTGGGCCTGGGGAAATGGGGGTGTGTTCGCGTCCAAGAGGGCGTGGCCCGCGTCCGCCGCGGGGGCAGCCGCCCAGCCCAGCCCTTACAGCCTACTTCGTCCCAAACCGCAGCGGCTTCGGGAGCCCTGGACCCCATCCAGGACACAGAGGAAGATGCACAGAGGAAGGTGTCATAGACAGGCCGCCAGCAACCGGCTTGCTTGGTCCTGAGCCTCTCCAGCCAAGGGACCTACACGTCCTGTGTCCTCCTGTGGCCGGGATCCGCATGGCGTGCAGGTTTTTCCCCCGTGCAGGCGCTAACTCTACTCCTGAAGTTCTTGTCCTACCTAGCGATTTTTTTTTTTTTTTGGCCTGTTTTCTTCAATAGAGTCGGGGGTCTCGCTCTGTAGCCCAGACTGGCCTGAAACTCACTTATGTAGCCCAGGCTGACCTCAACCTCAGCCTGCCTTCCTCACCCTTCCAAGCGCCACCGACAGTCTTCAGCCGCAGCTTTGGGTCAGGGAACCTTGCGTGGTCCCTCCCTCCCAGCCCCAGCCTCACCCACCACCGACGGTGGCTGTCTGATGGAAATAAACATTCCAAAATGGAGCCCACCTGGTGTCCCTCTTATTGGACATTACCCCAACTGCCGCTCCGGAGCCTGAGAGATGGCTCCTTCTACACACCCCTGCAAGCTGGGGTCATCTGTGTCAGCTGACAGGACAAACTTAAACGCTATAATATGGTTTCTCTTCTGCGTAATTTGATAGCACCTCTTATGAACTATGGAATGTAAAATAACCCACATCAGATAAACAGATGCTTTCCTTAGCCTCGTGCAGGGTGGAGGGACATCACCAGGCAGAAAAAGAAGGAGAGGTCCCCACCACTGTGAGAAAGGCCATAGCAGCAGGAGCAGGCGTGCCACGGCTAGGTGCATCCATGAGGATGCAGACAGAGTACTCTGCAAACAAGTGTTTGCCTATAATTATCAGCGAGCGAGCCCATCCCTCCCTCTCCAGGGACTCCCTTCTTCCAGCTAGGCCCCACCTCCTAAAGGCTCCACAAGCTCCCTCCATCACCACCACCTGGGGACCAAATGTTCAGACGAATTGAGCCTGTGGGAGTCTGTTCACATGCAAACCGTATAGGGAACACACAGGCTGCCCTGGATCCAGAGTCTTAATTTTGCTGAAAGCTCACGGGGTAATGAGGGCGATGACTGAGCCGTCTGATTGTCAGGTCCTTAAAGGGAGAGAGAAAGAGGGGGAGAGAGAGAGAGAGAGAGATGAAATGCCCAGTCAGCTTTCTTTACTTTGACCTGAAACCCTTTGGGTTTATGTCCCTTTTGGGCCACTGTTGAAAAGATGCTTCCTAGAGAACAGCAGTGCCAAGCTTGCTCCTGGCAGGAAGAAACCCTGCAATATCAACACCTTTATCTTTGTCTTGTTCCACGTGGCATCTCCCGAGTCCTCCAGAGAATCCCCAAGTCACCATGGTACCTTGTCAGGATGCCCTAGCAACAAGGGATCCTGGCAAGAGCCTTTCTCCAGGCCTCTCTGCCCCAGATGGTGAAGTTAGCAACTGTAATCTAACTGCAGCTGGTACTTTTGTGCGAGCAGGTGCCTTTGACACTCTTCCTCAGACCCAGGTGAAATTATGAAATAAAGCAGGCAAGTTATCTTGGGTTCCCTGTTGAACGGTAAAGCTTTCTCTTTGAAGGTTTCCTTGGATACTAACAACAAACCTTGGTTGGCTTAGAGAGAATCCTTGTGTCCATAAAGGCAAGAGCGGCTTTGGATGAGCAGACCTTAAAACCGTTCCTTCCCGGAAGTGGCCACACACACCCCTAATCCCAGCACCTGGGAGGCTAAGGAGGTAAGATGCTAAAAAGTTTGAGTCTAACCGGGGCTACTGAGTGAGAACCTGTCTCAACAAGAACAAGAACAAGAACAACTGAAAAGGGTTCGTTTCTTTCTTTTCTTTTCTTTTTCTGTGTAGAGCACATTGGCTTTCGAACTCACCGAGATCAGCCTGCTTTTGCCCCCTGAGCACTGAGAGGAAAGGTATGTCCAACTACACAGGGTGCATACCTTTGTTGTTAATGGTTGTTCCAATTTCTCCGTACCCCTCTTTCTGAGCAGGGTCTCTCTCTCTATCCCTGGCTGGCCTAGAACTCCAGATGTAAACCAAGCTGGCTAGAAACTCACAAAGATCTGCCTGCCTCTACCTCTGGGTGTTAGGATAAAACACCTAGCCCTTTTACAAATATTTTTCAGGACATCCACTTGCACATAGTCTAAAAATTTCAGGAGTTGTTGGGCCAAGATGGCGAGTGCTTTTAATCCCAGCCCTTGGGAGGCAGAGGCAGGCAGATCTCTGTGAGTTCAAGGACAGCCAAGGTTAATTGGTGAAATCTTGTCTTGAATAAACAAACAACAAAACAGCTTGTGACTGTGAACCTGAACGGACTCAATTTTGATCCTGTATAGTAATCCAGAGTTTTCTTTTTTTGTTTGTGTGTGTGTGTGTGTTTGTTTGTTTTCTTTTTGAGACAGGGTCTCTCTGTGTAGCTGTGTGTAGCCTTGAACCTTCCGGTCTCACTCTTTGAATCAGGCTGGCCTTGAACTCACAAGGATCCACCTGCTTCTGCCTCCCTGGGATAAAAGGTGTGAACCACCACCACCCAGCATAAGCCAGATTTTTCAATGTCACTGAGTTCTGCCCATCTTTAGAGGACTGAGCAAACCTCCAGGGGATTGGGGACAAGCCCTCTACTAGGAACCACCTGCTTTGCAGGTTGAGGGGCAGAAAGAAAGCTTGCCATGTCCTTGTCCCACGTGACACAGGACCGGTGTGATATTTTTTATTGTCAGTTTAACGCAGTCTGGAATCATGCAGGACGGGAGTCTCAGTGAGGAATGTTCTAGATTGGGCTGTCCTGCGGGCATGCCTATGAAGGGCTTTCTTAATGAGGTTAATTGAAGTGGGCAGAGCCGTCATCTGTGTGGGCGGCGCCATTTCTAGGGCTGGGCCCTGGTCTGAATGAAAAGGAGAACGGAGTGAGCTGAGAACGGCCACACTCCTCCAACTGTTGGATCTGTTTGTGGT
This sequence comes from Rhombomys opimus, assembly GCA_010120015.1. Lineage (NCBI taxonomy): Eukaryota > Metazoa > Chordata > Mammalia > Rodentia > Muridae > Rhombomys > Rhombomys opimus. Next base: position 3,396,629 of record REGO01000034.1, read on the forward strand.
TATGGATTTGACAGAACCACCTCCCTCAAGTTCTGGCTGCCTTAACTTCCCATCACAGTGGACCATAACCTAGAACTGTGAGCCAAACAAATGGTCTCTCCCTGAAGTTGCGTTTGTCAAGAGTATTTTATCATAGAAACAGGAAACTTAAGACAGCGGTACCATGTGGGCGCTCAGGCGTTGTGGTGAAACCGCTTTGCCCATGCACTTAAAAATCAGCTCAAGTCATGACTGTCACACTGAGCTCAACACCTGTATCAGCCCAGAGACTAGCACTGGTATTTCACAGAGATTACGGTGAGATGTTCAGTCTAGGCTTTAAGGAGGAGCTGCTTCGACCGTTTAGAAACATGAACACTATTTTGACAAGATCGCCACGGGAGCATAGCATTTCCCCGAAAATTCAGAAACTCTTCGGTTGGTGTAAACATTACCTTTATTTGTCTTCGCTGCTTTGGGGAGTGAGGGATAGGATTGAACCTGGGGCCTTGGGCATGCCCAGCCCACCCTTCACCTCTTAGGACAGGGTCTCACTAAATTGCCTAGGCTTGCCTTGAACTTGTGATCCTCCTGTCCCAGTCTCCCAAGTACCTAGAGCTAAAGGTGCATGTACAGTTTACACATCTTGGCTATGTAGCTGAAGATGGTCTTGAACTCCTGATCTTCCTGCCTCTGCCTCCCAACTGCTGGGATTTAGGAGTGCCCACATGCCCTGCTGCTGCTTCTTGCACAAAAAGATGGCTTGAAAGTATGAGAGGATCTCCACGTATCAGGAGTGGAGTTCCAGGCTATTATGCTAGGAAAAAAAAAAATCCATGAACGCACACAGTGTTAGGTGTTTCCACAAGACTTCCTTGCTAACAGACACAACTCTCTTCCTCCTCTCAGGTGCCTGCCTGATGCCAGCATGCAGATGTGCCAGCTGTAGGCAGGCTGCTAAACAGAGAGGCCGAACGAGTTTGTCCAGCAAATTAGATTGTACGGGAGGACAGCGTCTCTGCGGCCTCACACTCCCAGGCTCTGGGGCTGGTGACCCTGGGCATGCATGTAAAATGGGCCCCCTTGTAGGCTTAAACGTACAGGAACTTTTGAATAATAATAAAAAAACTCATTAAAATCAGACAGAGGCCTATATGACATGTTCAGACTCCTTTGGGATTCGGTTTGCAGGTTGGCTGCAAAGCCTCTGTCCCTTGGCTGGCCTGAAAAATTGTGTCACCTTCTCATACAGTGTGTGTGTGTGTGTGTGTTGGTTTAAAGTGAACAAGTGAGATGGGGCGAGCGGCTGCAATCCCAGGACTTGGGGCTCTCAGGCCAGTCAAGAGCACAGAGTGAGTTCCAGGCCAGCCTGGATACATAGTGATTTCTCTCAAGGGGGGTGGGCGGGGAAGAGGGGGAGGGAGAGGAGCATCAATTCAGTTCCAACTAAAACGCCGTGAGAAAAATCCCAAATGTTTGAGCCTGCTCTCAAACTCCTCAGAAACCTGCTTACCTACCCCTCAGCTATCTGGTCAGGGGCTAAAGTCTCAGACTCCAGAACCCCTGCAGCCCAGAGGGGACCCCGGGAAGTAACTAAAACACCCAAATGCAATGAACAACAGCGAGCCCTGTGACCAAGCCCTGCACCCCACCCCCCAACACCCACGGTGGCTCCTTCCTCCTCGATTTGAACTGCAAGAACCCAGGAAGGAAACGGCAGCCCCAACCCTCTCTGCCGCAAGTCGGGAACCCGGCGGCAGTTTCCGCACAGGACGGAGCCTTAGTCTTTTGTTTCATAGCGTCCTTTATGGCATGAACCGGGAACGCGATGAGATGTGTTTACACAAACACACAACAGTTGTACATCAGCTTCTTTACAATATTAAAGGGGTCATATACAAGCCTAAAGGCGCTATACACAAGGGGGTGCCGGCCAGGGCACCCCATCCATCGGTTCTCTGCCGTTCCCCGACTTGGGAGGAGCTGGGGAGAGGTGACAAGGCTGGGGTGTCTGTCTTTTGGGCCTGTCGTCTGGGAGAGAGCAGGTCTGTGAGGACTTCTCAGGACCAGTCCGTGTTGGAAATGTGGGGTTAAGGGCACTGGGTAAGCCCAGGTCTGGGCCTTCCTGATGGGCCAGCTTAGCACATTTAATTAAAACTTGGTGTGCCTATGAGTGTGGGGAGATTGGAACTGGGGTGGAGGGTGGCTCCCTGAGTGGGGACCCAGAGATGGATGCTGACAGATGAGTCCCTTGGTAGAAGGGCCCATTCCTGAGATAAGCTGTGGCCCCAAGCTGACCGGATGGGCGGAGACGTCTCCAAGAACCCAGATGTGAGCAGTCAGTTGGGATTGGAAGTCCCTGGGCATTAGCAGGTCAGGTGTGCACCAAGTGCAGTCTGGGACACAGGTGGCAGCGGAGTAGCTCAGATAAAAGCCACAGAGTCACACAGCCCCCCAGTGCCCTCCTCCCCGCTGCCCTGCCCTTCGGGGACCCTAGTTCCATCGCCTCCAGCAGCACCCCCCCCACCTCTGTCCCCACAGCCCTAGCTCAGCAGGCACCTGGGCCCGAACGCCGGCGGCCCATCCTTCTCAAGGCTTGCCGAAGGTTGGGCTGAGAACAGAGCACCAGGAAAAGAGCAGCGATGGTCCTCGTCGGCCTTGCTGACCTGTGCAGCGACAGTTAGTTCCGTTTTAAATACTGTAGAAAAATAAGCCATCTCCAGCGCCGGGAGACCTGCCGCCGTCTCGAAGCGTGAGAAGGATAGAACAGCTGCTCTGGAGTGACTGGCCCAGCAAAGGACCCTGTACCAGGCCGAAGAGCACAAGGGCTCGGAAGCTGGCCACACGGTCGCAGCCCGCAGCATCTTCGGGTCACGTCAACAGTCCTTCCGCCGGGCGCCCCCTCATTCTGTTGCCATGACACCTGGCCTTCCCAGGGATGAGCTCAGACCCTCCGTCCCCACCCTGAGTTTCGTTGGGGGAGCACCAACAGTCAAGACTCCTCAGCACTATTTCCATGCCCCGGGACTGAGGGGGGTCGCAGGCAAGGCCTAGTCCAGGGGCTCTTGCTTTATCCGGACGGCAGTCGGGGTGGGCTGCGGCCGTCGCTCCTCCCGGCAAAGTACGTACTCGCTGAACTGGGAGGAGTCCACGCCTCCCCCGCAGGACGCAGCCACGCTGAAGCCCCTCTGAAACAGCCTTTCTAGGACCTGCAGGGCAAGAAGAGTAAGAGGTCAGCAGTGCCCCGCTGCCAGGGTTTGCCTGGCCAGGCGGGCAGCTGGGTGCCAGGCAGAGCAAGCGCTACCTTCGGAGTCCCAGCGTCTCTCTCCCTGACAAAGGTTCCGGCTGCAGCGCCAGCTGGATCTTACCCTAGGAGGGACAGGAGCAGTCAGGCCCAGGGGCCCCTCAACTTATCCACCCAGCATGGGCTCCTGCTATTCCAGGCCTTCTCCCCACAACCCTCAGGGATGTACAACCGAGGAGGGAAGCAAAGGGGTTTTGGGGTCCCTTCCATGTTTTCCAGGGTTTGCCCTACCCCATCTTCACACACAGACACACAGACACACACACAGACACACACACACACGGCCCTAGGCACCAACCCCCCTCTCCCAATCTCCTGCCCCAATAATGAAAAGCCCCTGCCCCTTAGCCTCGGGGCAGCCACCTGCTTCCTGGAGCTGAGTCCCAGATGGTTTGAGGCCTGAGGGCTCATCAGCTCAAATGAGTTCTAGGTGGAGGGAAAGGGGGCGTCCTCTCAGAGTGCGCGGGGAGGATGGACGTCTCTGGGAAGGTGAGGGCTAGCTTTACATCCCTGTCCTGAAACTCCTACCCATAGCCTGCAGGGAGTGGGAGGGCTTTCCCCAAAGGGTCCCTTCTGTCCTAACTCCCAAGTATAAGTGCCTCGGAGTCAGAAAAACACTTTCAGAGACAGAGTCATCACATCATTTCGGTTTCTCAGGTCTTGAATTCATCCTGCCTGGTAAAGTCAGTCCAGAGATACCCTGGACAGTGGGGTGTGGTGGCGAACACCTGTGAGCCCAGCACTCGGGAGGCTGAGGCGGGAGGAGCCCAAGTCTGCACTGCATCTGGCCTGAATCACACAGAAGGCCCTGTCTGAGAAAGAAAGAAGCGCTCCAGGCAGCTGTTGCCTGCCCGTGGCCCTGGGGCCAGCCTCGCAGGAAGGCTCCCTGCCTCTCCTGGTGCCTGGGTTTAATTTGAATCCAAAGTCGGCCTCTGCATGTTAAATGAAGCATGTTCCATTGAAAATACTCAAGGCTTTTTTTTTTTTTCCTTATAGAACATCCTTTTAGGGGAAAAAGAAAAGTACAGATCAATTTTTTTAAGTCCATCCCCCAGGCACCATCATTTAATTATGAGCAAGGCATAAATTATGCATCGACACATTGTTGCCTTTTTCTGTATGGGTTTCGTCCTTTCCATTGCGGGACTCTGTCTCCCTCCAGCTTTCTTTCTGCATCCTGGGGGGCCCCTGGGGAGACAGCCCACGGCCCTCACCTGCACAGAGTTGAGTCGGCAGTAGCCATTGAGGGGGAAGCGGATGACGTGTGTGGGGTCCTGGTTCCAGCCGGCGTTGACGGAGTTGCACATGACATCTCCCGTCTCCGGGAAGACCTCCTCAATGAGCGCCTTCTCGCCGCTGAGCGCGATGCGTTCACCCAGGTCGGGGGTGACCCGGACCACCAGGCAGTCGCAGGCCCGGCTACGGCGCCGCTGCTCTTGTTCTTGCTGCCAGCGCTCCAGTTCCCGCACCATGGGCTGCAGCTGGTAGTACCTTGCCTCCTCGTACAGCAGGTTGAAGTCCTGTCCACAAAGGCACGGCGTCAGGGAAGCTGAAGAAGTCTCCGGCCCCCAAGGGGAACCTTTCTCTCTTCACAGACACGGTAACATCCCAGGACACATGTGGACTAGGGTGACCATTTCCTCTGTAGAGCTGAGCAACTAAGATTCCAATGAGTGTACCCCCTTGCCCCGCCCCCTCCCCACATAAAGACTCTAGAGCAGGCTGGGGTGTATCTCCGTTGAGACTCTCTTCCTGGACCTTCAGCTGACTGGATGACAAATAGAAATGTCACAGAAAGAGACTGAAGCCGCTGGGTGGTTGTGGCACATGCCTTTAATCCCAGCACTCAGGGAGGCAGAGGCAGGAGGAGCTATGAGTTCAAGGCCAGCCTGGTCTACAGAGGAAGTTCTGGGACAGCCAGGGCTACACAGAGAAACTCAGTCTTGGATAAAAAGAAGGGGGGAGGGATGGAAGAAAAACAAAACACACACACACACACAAAACAAAAGGCAGAGCTGGGAGCCAAACTAGTAATCTAGAGGGGTGGGCATACACTGCCTTCCTGAAAACCCACCCAGAGAAGACATCAGACTGACTCTAGGGCCTCGCGCCCTTGCCGGGTTCCCGGGCAGACCTTCACGGAGTGCGTGCATTTCAGCCACAAGGCCCACAAACCTGATGCTGGCCTTGCCTGGGCCAGCTTCCCCTCTTTATAATGAATGTAAACACTGGACCCCGAGAAGCAGAGTAAAGGTTACTGGACAGAAGAAGGGCTGCTGAATCCCTGGCCCTGCCCAAGCAGGTAGAGAATATGACAAGGTCGCCGGGAACGCAAAGCTTACTCCTCACCAAGGAACCCACTCACAAAAACTGTCACGAAGACCCATGTCTGTCATTCCCAGCCCCGGTCTTGAATGGCCTTGACTCATGGGGAGCACCAGGCCCAGGCCCATCGGTGGTGACTCCAAGGGCCCCAGAGCAAGGGCAAGGGAGGACTGAGTCCCAAAGCACAGCCTACCCTGAAAGCCCAACGTGGCTCTGTTTATCAGCCCCAACGGCACAGAATCCTAACCCATCCCCGGGCCCAGCACCAACTGTGACCCTACCTGCTTTCACTTACCATAAAGACTCCTTGGGCCTCCCAGGTCTCTGCTCTCCTAGGTCTCACCAGGTCCAGGGACATTTTAAGCCAAATCTTTCCCCATAGCTTAGAATGTTCCATGCCTAGACTTTCACTCACTGATTTGGGGCTCAAGCTTCGAGCTTGGGACACCCTCTAGTGCCTCGTGGTCCAATAATCCACACTCCTGGCCTTTGCATCCTCACCCTATATGCAAGTCTCTGTGTCGCTCCCAGCAAACCCAGAAACACGGCGACATCTGTAACCAGCCTCCTCTCCTTGTTCCCTGCATCTCTCACACAAGAGTCACCATCTTTCCAGTTGGCAAACCTGATGGCTCATGCCCTCCTCTCATCTGTGCCAAACGCTGAGCGCCACCCATCAAGATCTAGGTATCACCAGTGGCCTCCCGGCTCCCCCTTCCCTTCCTGCTTCACAAAGCCCCAGGCTCCAGACCTCTCCAGGTCCATCCCGGCCCCTCATCTGGCTCCCCCCACTGTCCGTTCCATTCATCCTTCACCACCCAGCTCAACACTGTTTCCTTCAAACCCACCCAGGCCAGGAGTCCCCAACGTTTGACTAATGGTTATTTTTGTTTCTTTGTTTTGAGACATGGTTTCACCATACAGCCCTTGGCTGGCCTAGAACTCCCCAAAGGCACAAAGATCAGCCACCCTTTATCCCCTGTGCTGGGACTGAAGGTGTGTACCATCATGCCTGCTGACCACCCCCTCCCCACCCCACCCCCTTTTTTAGACAGCGCTAGCCTAGAACTTTCAGCCATCCCCCTGCCTCAGTCTTGGAAGGCTTGGGATGAACCTGTGACCCACCACACCAGGCCCACACTATCCTGAAGCACTGGCCCCATGCAATTCGGCGGACCCGAGCTCTCTTTTCTAGACTGGAAGGAACAGAGCCCTATGGCTTCCTCCTGTGTAGCTCTATTTTCAGACCAAATTCAGTTGTTGCCATTTAGTAACTAGGCTGGATGGAAAAAGGGCCCCAGGGCTGCTGGTGCCGTGGTCTCTGCAGGAAGCCTCAAAGCAAGGAAGCACAAAGACAGACAGACATCTGCCAGCAAGAGGCGAGCCTGAGTTTCCCTCCTCCCACGATTCCCAGGATTTCAGAAGGGCTCGGCACTGAGGTAGCTCCATGGGGAACCGTATCAGCCACCCAGGACAAGCTCCTCCCGAGTCCTGGGAGTAACGTTTGTTTGAAGGGTGACCACCTAGCTCTGAGGGGGTTTCCCTGCCACAAACTGACAAGGAACAGACTCACACAGACATCTAACTCCTCCTTTCCAGCGCATAGCGGTCCTTATGGCACCACTAACACCAACCTGGGGTAAGCGCCGAAGCTTAATTGTTGTTACACCCTGATAAATACGCTGAAGATGTGAGAAAGCAAAATGAGTTTTAGAAAAACTGATTTAGCCCTCGGCTTCATCGGTTAACTTTTTGCGGTTGCCATGACAACCGTGGGTCCATTTATTAAGTCACAGCGTCCCCCGTGTAATGCCACGACACAGGCAGTTCAGGGGGTGCCGGCGGCTGCGCTCCTACCTTGAAGTCATCCGGAAGCAGCAGTTTGGACGTCCTCAGGAAACTCAGGATGTAGCGGAAAATCTCCCCATCCCGGTCGATGAAATAATGCTGCTTGAGACTGTCTAGGACAATGGGTTCCGTGCCGTTGAAGAGGCGGCTTATTCTGGGAGAGACAGGCAAGAGGGGATGCGGGCTGAGTTCACCTGCCCCGCCCCCATCCCCTACGGCTGAGCCTGAGCCGCAAGAGGTCACCAGTGGCTAACTTAGAGGCCTTGCCAAGCCTGACCTGAGGCAGACAGGTCACCTCCACGCATACAGGACGAGAGGGCAGTCACGTCACACGGTCCAGCCACATTCACAAGCCACAGCCACCTAAGGGACATATCCAGCTATGTCCGACGGCCCACCGACACCTATTACAGGCCTGGAAAAACCACATAACCCGGCCGGTCTGAGCTGAACACACACCCACGCCAGAAAGACATGCCCAGCAAACACGTGTAGACCACCCAGCACTCCAGCACCCAGCCACACACCTGCTAGACCTATGTCAACCAGCCCATCCTGGGGACACACACCTCCGCCAAGTCACATCAACCAACATCAGGTACACAGGGCATTCGGCCAAGAGGCACGGGGTCACAGGGTCTCAGGCAGACCCAGGCAGTGATCCCCCCACCCCCTGACCCGCAGCTAACCAGGTGCCCCACAGCTGTCCATCCCCACAGCTGTCCATCTAAGGACCTGCAGGGGAGAAGAGACGCATTCCACGGAGGGAGTGTGGATTTGCATGTGGACTGCAGCAGGTACACCCCCAAAGCCAGTAATCACGTGGTCCAAGCCTTGCACAGGTCTTCATCAACGCCAAAGCTTAGGCACAGCTGGTGAGAGGCTGGGACTGGGGAGGAACACAAATGCCTAGAGAGACAGTGTGCTACACACACCGGGCCCGTGGGATGGCCTTGAGGGGGTCCCCGATGCCTGATGCCTCTCCCTCTCCATGGAGGAGGAACTCGGCCTTCCGGCCTGGGCTAGTGCCTCCCTGATGCACGCGGTGGCGGCGTCTGGGTCTGGTTAGGCTAACTGCTGTGCAGGCTAGGCTATCTCAGGCTAAACTAGATCATCAGGAGCCGTGAAGTGGGCTTGGGGGCAGAAGGGAGGTGGACAGCGTCCTTCGGTGGCTGGGAGAACTGTTTCCAAGAAACAGCCTTGGAGAACCAAGGAAGGAGGGGAGAAGGGGACTTGTTGTCCTGGCCTGCACTACCTCCCCTGTCCCCTCCCAAGAATCCTCTCCCAGTCCTACAGCCACCCACTCCCTGCTTAACCCGTGTCAGAGTCACAGCCACGCACACCCAGAGCGTAACAGTCGCCAGAAGGCCCCCCAGAAGGCTGCTGGTGACATCTTCTTCCCTAGGACCCAGGGAGAGCAGATCCAAGGTCTATTTGCACCCAGGCCACCGGGCCTGGCGATCTCTGATCTCTCTCCGGATGGGGTATGTAAGATTCCTAACAGTGTTCTCCTGCATGCAGGCCGCCCTGAGCAATCACTGAGAGTGCAGGATTCCACTGTCTGGTTCCTGCTGGGAACCCTTGAGACCTGGCCCAGCAAAACTCGAACATTTAGCTGTGTGTGTGTGTGTGTGTGTGTGTGTGTGTGTGTGTGTGTGTGTGCGCGCCCGCACGTGCGCACGTGTGTGGTGGTGGTGGGGCACCTGGAACCCTACACACACGTGACACTCAGCCAGGGCAGCTAGCTGAGGGTCCACACCAGACTCCTAGCAAGGAAAAGACCAGGTCTCCGTGCACAGGTGAGTCAGCAAATTCAATATCTCAGCCTTCCTTCCTGGGCTGAGCTCAAACGTTCAGTTCTGTGTAGCAAGCAAAATGCTGGGCCTGGCCGGGTTCCAAATGGCTCTGACGTCAGAGTTGGCCGAGGCTCCAGAGCGTCCAGTCGGTCTAGAGGATTCCCAGCTCACCCACAGTCTGAGGCTGGCTGGGTTCTAAGCTATCTACTGAGACAAGCAGGTTCTAGATCTTTCCACGGTTCGGTGTCTGTTCTGGGACTAACGAGGCTGCCTCTTAGGACAGAGGCCCGTGGTGGTCCCAGCAACCAGGCCTTACAGTGGAGGCCAGGAAGGTGGAAGGAATCTTTTGGACAGTTGCCAGAAGGAAACCCTTAGCACCTCACAGGGTCTTGTGACCTCCTGAGTTCTGGTGGCTTCATATGTCTCAGTGGGGACCATCCCCAGACCAGCCCTCTGAGGGACCATGAGGAGCCAGCTTTGGAGGTCCTCTGTGAGAAAAGCTGGTGGATTCACTTTGGCAGCCGGGACCTGTGAAAGGTACTGTCCAGCCACTTGCCCTGATATGGAAAGGGCACTGCCATCACACTGCCTCTATCTTCCATTCAGTTGTCCTTCTTTTAAAGTGCTAATTGGCTTCCTGTATGGTTTAGGGCTCAATGCTGCTAGTTCCGGAGGACTTGGTCATCGTCATGCTCCTGCACCGGCAGCGGCTAAGTGACACCCAGTGGGTGTGACACAGGGAGAGACTGAGGGTCCACCCTTGACCTCAGGCCATTGGCTCAGGTTGAGCCAGAGGAGGCACCTGGCACCAGGCCCACAAGGTCTGGGCCACCTTGATCAGCCAAGAGCCAGAGATTATTGAGATGCAAGGCTGAGCTCAGAAGGCACAGGGTCCCTTGACTCTTGCAGAGCTTCCCAGAGGGCAAGGGAGGACACTGTGGGTGTCTGGAGTTGTCTCTATGGATAAGTTACACTTTAGCATTGTTAATCGTCCATCTAGACCTGCCCGGTTAGATGCATCTTTTCCAGAACTGCAATTATCCACTTTAAAAATATTAGGGGGACCTTGAGGGGCGCTTTTCACAACAGCCCTGTGGCTCCCTAGGAACCCTTTCTCTGCTGTCTCATAAGCCACACTAGTGCTTGCTCTAGGCCTCGACTTCAGGCCTCGTGAATGGCCCTGCTGAACCATCCAGGCAGAGCGACAGAGTCACCCTGGACCCGGCTCGGGTAGAGTCCACAGACCACTACCCCTCCCAGACCGTGGAGGGCCCCACATGCCGCCCTGCCAGCCCCCCAGAGGACGAAGATGCCCCACTGCACAGCACGCTGATAAACAGGGGCACCCTATACCGTGGACCAGGGAGGGGGGATGCCCTCAGGCTCCCACAGCCACCACAGGCGAACGCGTGAGGGGAGACCCCCCCCCCCGGCCCGCCAGGCCTGGGTGGTGAGCCGCTGCAGGAAGGTGAATGTCGGATTCAGAAAACGCTCCTCCAAGAAGGTTGTGGGCGAGGATTCCTACGAATTTCACTCACAAACATCATCAGCCGATTAAGGGATGATCTATCTCACACAACTCGGGAACGCCGCAGAAGGCAAAACTGAAATTAAATGAACGGAATCCATCTCCTGGCGTAGACAGGGCTCTGCAAGCAAGCACTCGGCCAGCCCCCTGGCTCCCGGCCGCCGCCACTCCAAGTTCACAGGGACCCTCGTGCCTAGTCTCTGCACTGCCTCTGTCTGGACCAGACACAAGCCCTCATCCCTGTCTCCGGGGGCACCCGTGCGCCGCAGTCCTCCAGGCCCTCAATCTACCCTGGTGGAGCCTCCATCCTGGTGCTGAGCCCCCAGTGTCTGGGGGATTAATTAATTCCTCTTCTTATTTTAAATGTATAAAGGAGAGGTGATGCCTGACAGGCCTGCCCTCCCGCTGGCCAACGGTGCTCGACGCCGTGCCATGCCGGGAGCGAGCAGCATGGGCCCAGCAAGCTGCGTGCAGTGTCACCTGTAGGAGACAAGGAGACACAGCCCCCCCCCCCCCCGAGGCCTGCTGACAGCCTCGGTGCCAAGGTGAGTCCTTGGGAAGCGAATTCACGAGAAGTAAAAGCAGGCGAGTTGGTGGCACCCAGCATCGTTCCACACGAAGGGTCCCTCTCCTGGGAAGAGTCTCTGAGGTCCGAGGTCAGGGCCCCCGTCACAGATAGTTCCATACATAACAAGGTGTAGAAACTATCAGCCACTGTCAAAAATATCACTGGCTGTGCCGCAATCTCTAACTCATCGCTGCGCCCTCCAGCTCCAAAAGAAAGCCTGCTCCTAGCCCTCAGCCAACGGCGGCCACCCAAACAAAGAAGGGTCCAGCAACAGCCAGTGCTCCATGCCTTTCCCCAAGGGTCAGGCCAGGAAATGGCACTGACCGTGTCCGCCCACACCGGGCTCCTGAGCGTCACTCCTTGTGAGACTCCCTGGCTGGCTCACGGTTGGTCAGGCTCACGTGGGGCTGCGTCTGCCTTTAAGGTCAGAAACTCCAGGTCGTGCCACAGGCTCAGAAGCCGCCTTCAGCAAGCAAGAGGTCTCTCAAACCGTCAAGAGCGTCGGGGGACGGCAGGCCTCGGCACAGTACCCCAGCAGTGCCCTGTGAAGACCCAGGCTTCACACCACACGCCCGGCACGAGGAGCCGCGCTCTTACCTGGAGTCGGGGTACTTGGTGAGCGTGGCCAGGCTGCTCGTATACATGTGACCACCCACGTCAATGTGCACGGGTGCGTTGGCTTTGGTGAGCTGAGCTGGCAGTGGGATCCCCTGGGCAGCCAGGGGAGACACGGGCGACCGGGTGAGTGACAGCCGGGACATATTTCCTCCCTCCTAGAGATAAAAAAATAAATGAAAAAAAAAAAAAAAAAACAACAACAAACCAACAAGGGTTCCTAAACCTCCTTTATTTGGAATGTGATCACAGATTTAATCAGATCGCTTCTCCGTGCGCCTGATCACATATTCAGCTGACAAATTACGGCCACCGCTGTAATTAAGTGTATTTGCATCGTTTTCTTCAAAGTGCTGGGGGTGGGGGGTGGGAGAAGGATGCTTATTAGCAATAAGAAATCAAGGGAAAAAAAAAAATTTTTTTTTCAAGGTGTCAGCCTCCAGGGGCATAAAACAAACTGCAAAATTCTAATTAAAGGTCGCAGGCTTATGTGTTAGATGTGAAATATCCCCTGACAAACGAATCACCAATTTGTGAATTGGGATTCAGGGGTTTTTTGCAAGTTTGTCTCAGTAACGAGACACCTCTAAATTAGTGACTTCCTCAGCACCTAAGGCGCTGAGCTTTATACATGTAGTAAATTTCACATCAAATTAAGAGCATTTTCGTTTAAAAAAAAAAAAACCATAATCGTACAACCAGTCAATACCCATCTCACAAGTGCTGGGTCTCAGAAGACCTGCAGCAGGTAGCCCTAGAAAAGAGCAAAGAGAGGCCCAGGGCCGCCCCAGCCCACCCCGAGAGCTCACCGCCGCGCCGCTGCTGCCGTGCGCCGCGCCGCTGCTGCCGTGCGCCGCGCCGCTGCTGCCGTGTGCCGCGCCGCTGCTGCCGTGTGCGTTAAGCGACGACCCGCTCGGCCGCTCCTTGCGGTGAGGCATCTAGGCTTCCATCCCTGCCCAGAGTATCTGTGGAGAGCAGTGACCGAGGCCTCACTTCTCAGTAGCCACCAGTGGGGCTCGCTGGGACCCCCAAGAACACCAGGCAGCCCTCCCAGATTCCACCCAACCCTCCACACCCTGAAGCAGACCTCCAGGCCATAGCAGAGCAGAGCATAGCACAGCATACACGCATGCATGCACATGCATGCATACACACACACACACACACACACACACACACACACGTGTTTTCCAGGCAGCTCCATGTCTGCTAATTTGGCTAATGACAGCCTAAAACATATGCTCGCCATTATTGCCCTGCAATGTTTCAGAACAAATCTGATTTCTTTGGTATTTTGAGTTAGGGCCCTGTTACCAAGCGTGTCTCCTCTTGCGCCAAGTGGAGAGAGCCTTGGGGGAGTGCAGCTCCCCTCGGTTGGTTGGGGAGCCTGGGACCTTTTACCACCCAGGGAAGGTGCACTAACAGAACACACCGCAGGAAGCAGGCCCCGAAGACTCAGAAGAGCCACTGGGAAGCCACCCAGAGCTCCCAAAGCAGACGGAACCTGTCTTTGTTTGCCTTCTCTACACCTCCCTGCTTCTCCACAGACCCCTAGAATGGTGCTGCCCGAGCCTAATGTATTCCAGACCCCCTCAGGATCACAGGCCCTTGAGGCATGGGGAGCTGGCCAGACAGCAATCAGCAAATGGGCTTTCTCCCCTCCTCCCCAGAGCTACCCGGGACTTCCCTGTGTGCCACAAACACCTGAAATAAAATTGTGCCTCAGTCCCCAGAAGCCACCCTGGGGCATTTTCAGGGGCCCCATGAAGGAGGAGGGGCGGAGAAGGGCAGGTTTCTAACTAACCCTTCCACTGGCTTGGGGCTGTCTCACAGGAAAACACACACACACACACACACACACACACACACACACACAGAGAGAGAGAGAGAGAGAGAGAGAGAGAGAGAGAGAGAGAGAGAGGAGTATTCCACAAACATAACCTGGGCTTCTCTGACACAGGTTTAACCCTTATGAGCCATCTACAAGGTATCCTGGGTAACCACATGACGCTTTTTTTTTTTCTATTAAACTCTCACTTCTGGATCTATACCTTGAAATTCATCATCCAGTTCTAAAGCACCGTCAGAGGTACACAGACTCAAACCATTAAACATGAGAAAGGCTCCTCCCCTCCTGCCATTTGTTCTGCAGCCCCAGTGCTCTGGGAAGTTGTCGGACCTGAAACTGTTTTGGGGTGGGGTGGCTGCGCAGTCCCTGCTTTGGACAGTCCAGGTTTACTTATCTCAGGGAAGTTTTTGAGAAACCAAAACAGACCAGAGAGATGGCTCACCCGGCCCCTGGGAGGGGATGGGGGTGAGGGAGCCAGAAAGGGGGACCCACTGAAGACCAACAGAGCTAGGAGTTCCCACCCGAATTCCCAGAGCACCACTCCAACTCACAAGTGACAAGCAGCACCAAGCACCCATCTCACGAGGTGCCCCGGCCTGTTTCCCGGCCTCTCTCCCCACAGCGCAAAGCAGAAACTCACCATTGGAAGCCCCAGGCCTTAGGCCTTGACCCGAATCTCCACTGAACCTCCGACAAAAGCATCTGCGGCGGACCACGACCCTTCTCCCGGGACCACTGCTGCGATCGCAAGAACAAGAGCGCACTGGTTAAGAGACACAAGTTCACCGCACCAAGCACCACCTCGGACTCGGCCGAGCCGCCTGTTGCGGGGACCCTCGGCGGGGCTGCCGACTGGCCCGGCCCTGACCCGCTTCTCCGCGCTGCGGTGGGAGAGCCTGGTCCCGCGCCCACCCGCAGCCGGGCCCCGCCCGCCGGAGCCGAGGGAAGCCGGCAGAATGCTACGCTCATTTACACACAAAATGATTTTGTGTCCCATTGTGCTCGCAGTTGTTCAGCTCTCTGGGGGTGATTAAACTGGCTGAGCTGCGGCAGCTTGAGACGATTTTACTAAATCGCTTCTCCGCGAAGTCGCTTCTTGGCTAAGCTGTTATTTTAACCATAAAAGGTAAACAGAAGGCGCCTCCCCGAGTTCCCTTCGGCTCTGCGCCCCGGGCGCCTGCCCCCGGGGGGCGACAGTGCCAGGGGCCTGCAGGAGCGTCCGGGGGGCGGACCCGGAGGGACGCGGCGGGCCACCTGGCGCGCGCCAGCCCGGCCGCGGAGGCCGCGGGCCGGCGTGAACTTCGGGACCGCAGCGCCGGGCCCCGCGGGGCGGGGTGGCCGAGGTCCCCCGGAGGGCGCAGCGGGGAAGGGGTGGGAGAGCGCGGCGGGGGCGGAGACGAAGTTAAATCAAGGAGCAGACACTTGGAGACCACAGATGGGAAGCTCGCCTAATTAAGGACGTAAAAGCGCTTTTGTTCTCAAAGTTTATTGTTGCCGGGATTAAAAAAAAAAATTAATTGAAACTAATGCTGCTATTCACTCGCGCAGTTAAATTCCTTCATGCACATTCGGGACGCGCGGTGAAAACTTGAGGGTTTCTCTGCTGCAGTCGGGGCTTCTCAGGGGAGGGGAGAGAGGTGGGAGCGAGAGAACGAGGGTGCTCGCACCCAGGTCCCGGGGTGCGTGTGGACCGAGGTCCGGTGTTGGGGCGGCGCGGCGCGCGCCCCACATCCCGAGCCTGGCACCCCCCCGCCAGCGCGTCTGGCGTGGGACTCGCGGGGTGGGCGTCAGAGGACGCACATCTGTCCCGTTAGAGACTTTTTCTCCTCCCCCCCTCCTACGATCCGGGGGCCAACCCGGCCCTGTGCACCCCGAACCTTTCCCCCCGCCCCCCCAGCTGCGTGGAGCTGGTTTCACACTCGGTAAAGTCAGCGGCTCCGCAGGGCTCGGTCGAGCCGGTCCTGGCAGCAGAGCGCGGGGGGACCCGAGCGCGCGCGCCCCGAGCGAGCGGCGGGGAGGACGGGAGCCGCGCCGAGCCGAGCGGGGAGGGTCCACCCGCGGCCGGGACCAGCCCACGTGGGCACCCCCCGCCC
>REGO01000034.1:3412988-3423917 GCA_010120015.1 Rhombomys opimus
GCCGAGGCCGCCGCCGCCGCCGCCGCCTCTTCGCGCCGCTCTCCGGCTGCCCTCCCGCCGCTCCCACCTTCTCTCCTCTCCTCCCTCTCTCTCTCTCCAGCGGCCTCCCCCGGTGGCTTTGGAGGGGGGAAAAAAAGAGCCTCCCCCCCCAAAAAAAAAACCCAGCCGGCAGCCCGTGCGCCTCGCCGCGGCCCAGCCCGGATTGCAAAGGGCAGCGATCCGGTTCCCAATTACCCCGGCGCGGCGAGCGCGAGCGGGCGCGCGCGGGCGCCTCCTGGCTCGGGGCTCGGCTGCGCCTCGGGGCAGAGGATTAGAGTCGCAATTAGCTCCGCGCGCCCGCGCCCGCCGCGCTCGGCGACAAAAAAATGCACCGTTCCCCACCGCCGCCACTTCCTTCCCGCCCGCGGGTCCCGGAGCTCGGTGCCCGGGGGCCCCCGGGGCTCGGCCAGGACCCTTCCGGGAGCTCCGCGCCCTCCGCGCCCCAGCCCCCCGCCGTCCGGCCACGCGGCGCCCGGGCCTCCTCCGGGCTCGGGGAGGGGGCGGGGGAGAGGCTGATTTTAATCATTGTCATTTCATCTGATGTAATATTTCCCCGGGCGCTTTCAGCTGGGCATAAATTTTCGACTCCCAAATAAGTAACACAGGGCACGTTTCTCACATTTCTCGACTCCTCGGTTACAAAGAGGAGAGGAGCAGCCGCCGCCGCGGCGCCCGGGGGCTGAGGGCGGGACTTGGTGCGGGGAGGGGAGAGGAACTGGGCTGCCAGGCGGCTCCCCTCCCTCCCTCCCTCCCCTCCCCCCTCCCTCCCTCTCTCCCCGGGTCTCGGCCCCGGCTGCCCCTCTCTCCCGGGGAGCAGCGCCGCCCGTGACGTCTGCGGGCACGCGGTGGCCGCCGCGGGGGAGGGGAGCGGGGCGCCCGGGCCGTCGCCCGCGGCCGCTCGCGCCATTTCCTGGACGAGCGCGGCGCGATGGAGACGGCGGCGGCCGGAGGTCCCCGCGGCGCGGAGGCCTGCGCCCGAGACGCCCCCGGCTGCCCTCCGCGGCCCCAGCCTCCTCCTCCTCCTCCTCCTCCTTCCCTCGCGCCCCGCCTGTCCCTCCTCCTCCACCGTTTCCCGGCTCCTAGGAAACGGGTCGCGGCCGCTGCGCTCTGCCCGGACTGCGCCCCCGCCTGGCTCCCGGGACGCCCGGGCCGAAGCCAGGCTTTCGGCTACGAAGGCGGGTGCGCTCCGGACGGGAGCGGCGCCCCGGCCCCTTCACCGGCTCCGGCCGGGCCTGGGCGCCCTCTACTGGCCAAACTCCTGGGGGTGCTCTGGAGGCCAGACCCGAGCACTGGAGAAAGATGATGTTGGGGGGTGAGGGGACCCAGTCTCCCCTAAATCCGGGGACCTCTGGTGCGCAGAGAGCATCTCGCCCGCGCCTCCTGAAACTTCACGCGGGAATAAGAAACTTTCCTCCTGAGGGATTTATTTATTTATTTATTTATCTATTTATTTATTTATTATCGCAAACTACTGGAGAAGGGGGGAGATTTTCTCATTAAAGTTACATCCCTGCAGTTAGTTCAATTACTTGATATATGCAGAATATGTTGTAAATTTATAGATTTAAATAGCTTACAAAGATGCCGCAGGCCCCCATCAGTTAATTTCCTTAATTTATGGATTTTTGAGCTGCTCCTAAAACAGAAAGGGGCCCGGGAAGTAGGTCAGGGATCCGTGGCTGTTAGGGGCCCATGGCGGTCCACGTTTGGGTGTTTGGGTCCCACGCCCTGGAGCACCCCCAGGCCTTCTGGTTCCCAGCTTTGCTTAAACAGTGCTGGCCAGCGAGCGGGCGGGAGAGTTCCAGGCCGCCAGCCGGACAGTCCGCTCAGTTCCTAGCTGGCTTCCCCAATCTTTGGACAGCCCACAGCAGTGGAACTTAGAACGAGTTTCCCCAGCGTTGAAGAAGCTGGCCGTAAGAACAGGGTGAAAACAGCTTTGCAAGGACTGTGGCCTCTCTGTGTGGCGTCCTCAGGAGAGCTGGCTGGTGGCCCTCAGCTTCAGGGTTAGAACTCCCCCAAGGCGTTGAAGAGGGGTGACTGTGGGGAGTAGCTAGGTTCACTCGAGGCTCAAGGACCCTCTGAAAACTACCTGTCACGGCCCTCGTGGGTCCCAGCGCTCCTACTTCTCCTCACCCGAGTGGCTGTTGGTGAGTCTTTGTTTTGTGTTCAATACGGGTGAATACATACATATAAATTCACACTTAAAAGATTGGTGTGAACTCGACTGTTTTAGGAAGCCACGTGGCGAAGTGATTAGGGCCGGTATCCACGATCTAACATTTCTTTTCCCCCTAGATGAAGTTTCTAAGATTTGCAAGGCACATGTCAAGGACGGGTGTATAAATGGATTTTTATTTATTCACAACTGCACGACTAATTGCTTCCCTTTGCCTCAAGGCCACGAGATTGGTTTTAATATGACACTTCAAAAGTATTCATAGAACTCCAGAGATAGCAAGTGTCATTGTCTAAGAGACAAATCTCACCGTGATACTGCTGACCCCGAAAAACAGCAGACTTCACTTCATTTTAAATCCCCGAATGTTTTTTTTTTTTTAAAGTTTCGCTTGACACCCACTGTATTAAAAATGCACAATTTAATCACAACGAGGGCTGGCCATTTTGAAGGACCTTTATCTCCTGGACGCTGCCAGCCTTTGTTTCCATGTTCTCAAATCCTTTCGTTGAAACGCAGAACCCTTGTGTGTGTGGGTCCTTAAGAAGACCCCGAGCTTCTTAGCAGGTTCTGGCGAAGAGGCCGGAGAGCTGGCTCAGCGGTTAGGACCCTACGCTGCCCCGCTGGGGCTCCCACACCCTCTTCCGGCCTCCGAGGGCACCTGCCCCCAGCTGCACACACACGCAGCCGCACACGGCCCCTCCGTTTGGTAACTGAACGCCAACCACCTCTTAGACCAAGTCAACGCAGCCCACCACGACAGTTCGTTTACCTGCGGTGTTTATCGGAGCGGGGGCTGTGCCTTCTGAAACTGAGGGTGTATAATTAGGGCCGGACGCGCACAGAAACGGCTTGTGGACTTTGTCTTTCAACGACCACGGTCCGGGAGATGAAACTGGATGAATCCGGGCAGAACTCGGGTCGTTTAGATTTGGCTGGCGCCGAGGTGGGCAGTCCGGGCCTGTGCGCCATTCTGAGTGGCCTCCTTTAGGTTTCCACAGAGTGCAAGCAAGGGCAACCCCGTTAGCTGCAAATCCACGGGCTGGTGAAGCCTGGAATCCTAGCACTCAGGAGGCCGAGGGAGGGGGGGTCTTGAGTTCTAGGCCAGATGGAGGTTTGAGACGCTGACTCGAACAACGACCCCTCCCGAACAGGCCCTTAGTTAGAACCTCTAATGAGATGAGCTAGCCTACTTCAACGTTCTTAGGAACGCTAGGAGCAGACCAGTGGATGGCTAGACTTGATCTTGGTGGGAGGAGGGAGAAGAGCAGGAGTGTGCAGGGTAATTGGGTAGAGATGGCTCTTTCCCAGCTCGAGTCTTCCTGAGGGTCAAAGCCAGACCTGCCTACATCTGTATCCACTTCAAGACCAAGAAAGAGCACCTCTTCTGTGCTAGGATGGGGCCAGGCTGGCCCAGAGCTCACAGACTCACTCACATTCACTTGGCCCCGCCTCCACCTTGTGGACCCACCCCCATCGCTAGAGAACTGAGCAAGGAAAACAAAGATTGGACCCAAGGAGCTGGTGTGGCCCAGGCCTGTAATCCCGGCACCGAGGAAGGGGAGGCAGAGGGATCAAGACTTCAAGGCTAGCCTGGGCTACAGAGTACCACGATGACTCCGCTGTGCCTGGAGTGGTAGCCCACGTTTGTAACCTCAGCCCTTCAGAGGGGCAGGAGGATGAATCCAAGGCCAGCCTTGGCTACATTTTGGATTTAAGACCTGGTCTCAAGAACAAACAAACAAAACACCAAAATTAAAGGAAAAAATACCTTTAGACAAAGGGACCTCATTCCATACCCTCCCTGCCACACCCTGCTTCCCTCCCCCCCCTCATGAGTTTCAAGCCTGCAAGCTTTGAACAGTCAGACCCACCTCCTAGGTTGGGCCCCCTTCCTTGGGAGTGGAATGAATCCTGGGCAAAACCGGGCTCTGCCCAGGGAAAAGAGAGTGATTTGGTGCTCAGGGTCAGAGCCCATAAGAGTTGATGAGGTGTTGCCTAGAACCCTGAGCAGATGGCAAAGCAGAAGCAGAACCGTCGAGAAAGCTCACCAAAGCCCAGCACAGTGGCACGTGCCTAAACTACCAGGACTCGGGAGGTTGAAGCCAGCCTGTGCTGCATAATGAGCCCTTCCCACCCCCATCCCCACCCCCATCTTAAGAGAGATGGCTCGGCAGTTAAGAGCACTGGCTGTTCCTGCAGAGGACCCATTTTGTCCTAGCACCTAGAAAACCCTTCGAGCCACTGGCACTCAAATGTATATACTGACCCCTCATACACAGACACATAATTTAAAAGTGATAAAAGTCAGATGATATGAAAAAAAAATTGGTGTGGGGGTGGGGAGGTGTGACAGGGTCTTATAAGTAGCTCTGGCTGGCCTGGAACCCCCTGTGTGGACCAATCTCCAGCTCCAGAGGTCACCCTGCCTCTGCCTCCCAAATGCTAGGATTAAAGGCGCGCGCACTCGCCACCGTGCCCAGCATGATATTCGATTTTAAAGAAGTTCCTGAAGCCAGAGACACGAGGTGGCTTAACCTGCCTTTCACCCACACCCTCAGGAGACAGGGCTCGGCGGTGGGGGTGGTCTGGGAGCATGTGGCTACTTCCAGGCAACCAAACCAGGCCCCAGGCCCCAGGCGCTCCACCTGGGTTCCTCTCAGGGCTCATTCCACTCCAGGGAGCTGCTCCAGCGGAGCCTGAGTGCCTCCCAGCAATCCCTCGGGGCATGGGGGATGGGGCTGCTCCCTCCTAACTGGGGAAAACAGGTTAGTGCATTTCCACACAGACTCTGGCCTGGCTTTGGTAGGAAACCCAAGGGCAGCCTCCAAAGTCAAGCATGTTCTGTGCAGCAAACTGGTGAGTGAGTGTGTGTGTGTGTGTGTATGTGCGCGTGCAGTGAGGCTCTCTCTCTCTCTCTCTCTCTCTCTCTCTCTCTCTCTCTCTCTCGAACATAGGCTCAACATCTGGGTCCTGATGCTAAGTGACTTTGTGTGGCTACAGGTGAACACCTGGTCTTACAGAACACAGGGCTCTGTAGACAGTTTTGTAAGAGTCCCAGGGAATTTTTTCCCAGGAAGGGTTACAGGCCATGAGGAAAGTGACCTTTGGTTTCCCAGTCCTGTCCCGGGGCTCTTTTTCCAGGACAAAAGCCTCGAAGGATGGTCCTCTTCTCTTCCCAGGTAATTCCTTCTCCCTGGGTTTGTTTTGGGGCCTTCGTGGCTTGGCTGTACTCTAGCTGAGTAGCCTTGGGCATGCCATCTCCTGTCTTCACACGCGATGTGGGCATGGTGAGAGGCCTTAGCTGATGGGAATGCTGGGAAAATGGAGCGTAAGGACAGACAGAACAGAACAAAACTTGGCTCGGCCTAGGCTAAATGCTTAGAACGTGATGATAGGTTGGGTGCTGGGTTGTGACTCAGAGGTGGCTTACTTAGCATACGCAAAGCCCTGGCTTTCATTCCCGGCATCAAAGGTGGCAATGGCAGCCCTTTCCAAATAGCACTTGGACCAGCTCTAGTAAAGCCTGGGTTGCACCATCACCCCTCTTGCCCTTCAGGAGGCACAATGGATCATGGGAAGGCTGGGTGGCAATCACTAGAGCAGCCCCTAGATTCTAGAGTTGGGGCTTACAGCTTTGTGACTGTGTAATTAAGATAAACATTGTATACCTTAAGGGGGAAACTGTAAAATCCGCCTAGGGTTTAAAGATAAAATACAGGACTCCAGAAAAATGTCCTCTTTGCTCTAGGGCAAGATTAGGAAGTGTCCTGGGGTTCTCTGTCCTCAGGGCCCGGGAGGCAAAGGGCAGCAGAGCTCCTGGGAGGGTCTTCTGGGAAGTACTTCTTTTTCTCCTCCTCTTCCTCCATCTTTTTTTCCTCTTCCGAACCTGGAAACACTTTCCTGTCTTCTTAAATGTCTTTAAAAACACAGGGCGGGGTGAGGGTGCCAGGACCATTCAGCTGAATGAAGGTGCTGAAGTTTCACAGGGAACCCCCTTGACAGGGGCAAGCCAGAGATTAGGCAAAACCATTTTGTTGTTGTTTTCAGACAGGGTTTCTCTGTGTAGCCCCGGCTGTCCTGGAACTCTGGAGACCAGACCGGCTTCGAGATCTGTCTGCCTCTGCCTCTCCAGCGCTGGGTTTAAAGGTGTACACCTCTACCGCCCATCTTAGCACAGTCTTATATATTATTATTTGTAAGCAAATACAGTAAGCCTCAATAAAATGTACAAAAAGGAAACACAGCCTGGTTCTTCTTCCCAATGCTTGAATGTGGCCACCCAGCCTTTTCCTGTTTATGTCCACGGGCACTCATCAGCCAGACTCACACAGACACACACGCTCAAAGACATGGAGAATTCAAGCTCTAGCACTGTGACATGGGTAGACACGGTGGCAGAGCGAGCTAGCCCACGTGAGGCTCTGGGTTCGAGGTCCAGCCCTCAACAATAAGGTCAGCTACAGGATTAACCTGTTTTCATCTACCCAGAGAATATTATTCCTCGCCAAGGTGGATTGCTCTTGTTGCCCTTGCAGTGCTGACTGTGGAAGCCAGGCCCCTATGCCTTCTGACGGTTGGGCTTCCCCTGAGCGAGACCCCCAGCCACCCCCTCCATCCGTGTGTCTCAAATGAGTGAAGACAGTCTCACAGACAAGCAGGGAGCCACCGCCAAAATATAACCAACCTTATACAAAACAAAGGAAATGCTACACATTGGTTAAAACTCATCGCTTCTTTAAGTTGCTTTGCTGGGTGGATAGCAACATAAGGCCAGATTCCAAAACACGGGAAACAGCTTGTTTTAGGCTGTGTCTAAACGGTGTGGAAATGTGCCTCCCCTGGCATCACGTGTGTCTGCCACTAGCTCTGCTCACATCACTGGCCCCCCTCCCTCGTCCCTCCCTTGATCCACAGGGACTCCATAGCTTCTGCCTTGAGCCCCCTCCCTCAACTGGCGTCCCCTCCCCCTTCTTCCTTCCTGCACTTCCCCTTCCCCACCCCACCCCCACTTCTCATTCTCTCCTTCTCTCCCTCCCTTCCTTCCATCTCTCTTGTTTCCCCTCCTCCTTTACCTGTAGGGCATGCAAGCCCCTGGCAAAAAAACCTGGAAGGTCACCCAAGGAAGCAGAAAAAGAAAAGGCGTCTAGATACATTTCAAAACAGTGTCTCTCTGTACATTTTTTTAAACCACTGGTTTTTTACATTTAAGGCTCTCATCCTTTCAGAATTAACTTTTGCCTATGGTGAAGGCCTGGGGCTAAAGAAGGAAAAAAATGTAATTTTCAAAACAGCTAGTCAGCCTTTTAGACTAGCCAACTGATAAAAGATCTCTCTCTCTCTCTCTCTCTCTCTCTCTCTCTCTCACACACACACACACACACACACATGAGGTATTTGGCTGCAACTGGGGCAATGGAAGCTTTTTTTTGTGTGTGTGTGCTTTATCTCGGAAGGAGCTAGAGAGTTCACATACGTTGTAAAAAATTAAAACATCGATTCTTTTAGTAATTAGAACTAATTACAAATGAATCCTGCACACCCTGGCAATCTCATTTTCTTCTTCGTAGGGAAGCTGGGTTCAGATGTGTAAGAGGTTAAATTATTGATTCCAATTTCCCCTGCCTTGTAGTACCTAGCTCGCACGGTCTGTGCCTGCCACGCCACCGGCACTGGCCATGCCACCGGCTTTGTGAAAGAAAGAACTTCAGACCTGGTAACCAGTGTCACCGAAGGCAAGTTTGCACCAACAGAGGCAGGAAACGGGGACGAGTCCTCCGGCTGCAGGGCTGTTCCTGGCTCTTGCAGCCAGCAGATGAGACTGCAGCTGGGGGCTGAGCCCGGTAGAGAGCCTCGCAGGGTGGGCGAACAGAGGAGGAAATGAAGGCCTCCGGGGGAGCCTCTGAAATTCTGTGTTTATCATGCGGCAATAGCGGAGGACTCTAAATTGTGTCGCGTGTATGTGTGTGCATGCACAAATATATACAAATCCATGAGGATATTATATGTTCTAGCCTATTGCTGATAATTATATAACATACCGCGTATAATTATACATACTATAAATATTACACAGAGCCTGTTTGCTCATATCTTGCTCCTATCCTGACTTTTGAATTATCTATTTATTTATTTTTTGAGACAGGGTAACTCTGGCTGTCCTGTAACTCACTACGTAGATCATTCCAGCACAGAACTCACAGAGATCCTTCTGCCTCTGCCTCCCAAGTGCTGAGATTAAAGGTGTGCACCATTATGCCTCGCCTTTTTTTTTTTTTTTTTTTTTCCATGTGTGCCAGGGTGCGAGTGTAAAGGTGCACTTCCGGGAGTCATTCTCCCCTTCCACCACCTATCGTGCCTGGGGATTTATAACTTAGATCTTCAGGCCAAGTGGCAGGTGCCTTTGCTGACTACGCCATCTTGCCCAATTTTAACAATTTTCGGGGCCCATACTGAGAGGGTAAATCAAGATCCAGGCTGCAAACATTTAAGCATTTTTGTTTGTTTGTGTTTTTCAAGACAGGGTTTCTCTGTGTAGCCTTGGCTGTCCTGGGACTCCCTCTGTAGACCAGGCTGGCCTCGAACTCATAGAGATTCTCTTGCCTTTGCCTCCTGAGTTTGGGACTAAAGGCGTGTGCTACCACCACCAGGCACCAAGCATCTTTTTTTTCCTTGTAATTGTTTAGTTCTGTTGTTGAGACAGGGTCTCTCTCTGTGTAGCCTAGGTTGGCCTTGAACTTGAGATCCTTCTGCTTCAGCCTCCCCAGTGCTAGGTCACTGAGGTTCGTCCCCAGATCAAACCGTCTTACTATTTAAAGGTAGTGAATGAACAGAGCTAGACACAAACATCCTCCCGGAACCTTGGCAAAATCTGCCTTCATAATGACAGAGAGCACCGGTTCACAGTTCTCCGGAATTCTCCTCCATTCCTTGTCCGGTGTGGAAATGTGGTGCCTTGGGATCAGCCAGCTACTCCTGGCTGTCACCACACCAGGCCCCATTGGCCAATGTGTGGGGGTGGGAGGTGCTCTCATGGGTTCACACAAGCACAACCCGTCTGCCCATTCTGGCTGTCTACACCCCGCACAGATTCCTGCTTCTTCCCATCAGCAGATCCCACTCACCACCTGAATGACAAGGCCTCCTCCGGGATACCCTAAACTCCCTAGACTCAACAGATCCCGGTGCGGGCTCAGAATCCAGGCTCCCTCTGCTTACAGCCTGGACACCCCTACAGGGTGTCTCACCTCTTCCTCAGCTCTGTAACCTGGAAGCTGCAAGTCATCTGGAAGCCTGCCTTTTTACCCTCATCTCATCCCCAGTCCATTGCTAAGGACAGGTCGGGTCCTCCTCAAACTCAGCCATCCTTCCTCATTACCATCCTCCATCTCCACCCCACGCCGGGCCGGCATGGGTGCCCAGATGAGCACCCCTCATCTGGGTGCTCGAAGTGGTAATCTTTCTGCATTCACTGCCTGTTTCCCTCCTTAGCTCTCCTCTGGGGAAACCAGAGGACAAGAGCTCACAGGAGTGCGTAAAGCAATGAGAAGGCATCCCTTGCTCTCAGGTGGAGGGCTACATTCTCAGGAGTTCACTGTCCTTAGCTGGGCTCTGATTGGCTTTTAAAGCCGCAAGCTGGACCACCCAATGAGGGTACAAAACAAGGATGCCACCGCCCTGTCCTTCATGCTTGGGCCTTAAAGGCCAGCACCAACATTTGCCATCTCCCGCTGTTTCTGATCCTTTGAGAGAATCACTCACACAAAACTCCAAGGAGCATTTCCCCATTAGCTGGGTCCCCTGCTGGCAGGCAGCCTCTATAGGACAGGTTTCCAGATCTGGAACATCTGGGCTCCAAGTCTCTCCGAGGCCGGGACAAACAAATGAAGGTGAGATCAGCTCCTCCCAGCACTGCAGGCCCAGAGCCCAGCCCAGGCTGCTACTCTGTGGACATAGACGAGGAAGTCGATCCACTGGGACCGAGAGGCACTCTGGGATGCAAGGCCTGGGTCATGTGAGCACTTGGTCAGGTCCTTTCCATTTTATGTTGGTGGCCTCGGGCTTCCATTTGGGGGGTGGAGGGCCATGTGGGTGATCTCTACATTCCTCTCCTACCACTACATGGTGCGAGCTGGAACCATGTCCGGTTCTCCTCATTGTTATCTAAAGATGGGACTCCCCTTTCCTGGTCCTTGGGAGTTTATTGAGCTGTGTGCTCGTGTTGTGTGCCTGTGGCCTGTGACAAAGTTGCCTTTATTCCTGAGGACTCTGAATAGCGACTTAGTCTCTGGAGGAGGTAGAGGGGTGTGTGTGTGAGAGAGAGAGAAAGAGAGAGAGAGAGTTTTAGAAGTATACTCACATCAGTTTGAATGTTGGCCTTGGCCAACATTCCTGCAGCTTTCCTGCAGGGATGTGGCTTTAAAAGTCTGCCATTGCCAGATGGCTGCATCCTGGGACTACGCATGGCGTGCAGAGCCCCCAAGAGGCTGGCGGACACAGTGGGCACAGCCCAGCACACCCTCAAGTAGGATAGGGTAGGACGTGGCTGTATAAAAGGGCTGGGAGTCGTGGCCTCGGAGTCTGCACAGCTGCTAGGGTGTGTGGTTGAGCCTTTGTCATTTTTCTGCCGCTGTGAAGGGACGCCATGCCTAAGGCAAGAAAGAGTTTATTGGGAGTTTGCTTACAGTTTCAGAAGGTTAGAGTCCACCATCATA
>REGO01000034.1:3426559-3450051 GCA_010120015.1 Rhombomys opimus
CTCCCTTAATTTTCACTTTTCAATGCAGGGTTGCTCATGTAGCCCAAGCTGGCTTGGGGCTTGCTTGTAGCCAAGGATGGCTTTGAACTCCCGGTGGATCATCCGGTCTCTGACTCTGGAATGCTCAGGCATGCACTAAGTCCACTCAGGATGTCCTTATCTTTCCTATCACACTTGCTGTGGGGGGCAGCTCTGATTTCCCCGTGCTACCTTCCAGCAGCAGGAGACATTCATCAGACACCTCAGGCAGCCACGGGGTCTGGAATTGTGGTTCCCTGCAAAGCTTGTCTTTCCCGTGCTCCAGAGGCCCCTGGATTCCTAACTCCTCTCACAAACCACCCCCCACAGAGCAGCAAAGTATTCTAATGGTTAAGGACTGGACACCGGAGCAAACGGCCTGGTACTGAAAACAGAGACAACCCTTTGGAAGCTATGTGGCCCCGGGCAAATAATTTAACCTCTCTGTGTCTCGATGGCCTTATCTGTAAAATCCCAGGGGAGCATATAATTGCACTATATCTATCTTACTGGGTGGTAATGGCAAGTAAATAAGATAATGTATTCATGAAATATGCAGAGCAGTACCGGGGTAGGCCTGCAGATACCGAGATTGTGAGTACACGTGGTGGGGTTTTAACCTAAGGCCTCAAGCGTGTTGACAAATGCTTCAACAGGGACCCACACTCCCAGGCCCTCACAGGGGAGTCCAGGAAGGCCACATACCAAGGCATGACTGGAATCTCCAGTTTTTTAAAAAAATTATTACATTTATATGTTTATTTTGTTTGTGTGTGTGTGTGTGTGTGTGTGTGTGTGTGCATGTATGTGTGCCATCACTCAAGTGTAAAGCTCAGAAGACAGCTTGCCAGAGTCACTTCTCTCCTTCCACCGTGTAGGTCCTGGGTATCAAATTCAGATTGCCAGACTTTGTGGCAAGTGCCTTTACCTCCTGAGACATTTTGCCAGCTGCCCTGGTACTGCTTTCTGAGACAGTGCCTCACTCTGTTGCCCGGGCTGATCTGTCACTCACTATGTAGCTTAGGTTGGCTTCAAACTCAAAGCATGCCTCTTGCCTCACTCTCACGAGAAGCCAGATCTCACGTGCAAACCACTACAGCTGACCATCCTTGCTTCTCATTACTTCAAGAGCCAAGGCCTGGGAGGGCAGTGGTTTGGGCTTAAGTGACAGCTCCAGCCAGGTGTGGCAGCACATACCTCTAATCCCAGCACTTGGGAGGCAGCGGCAGGAGGATCTCTAGAGTTTGAGGCCAGCCTGGTCTACAAAGTGAGTTCCAGGACAGGCAGCAGGGCTACACAGAGAAACCCTGCCTTGAAAAACAACAACAACCAACCAAACAAACAACCAAACATGACAGCACCTTTTGATTCTGATTATCAGCACTACAGAGGCAGGAGGATTGTGAGCCAGGCTAGCCTGGGTTACTGTGTGCATTCAAGGCCAGCGGAGGCTATGGTACCAAGGCATTGCCTCCAAAAACAGAAAGAAGAAAGCAAGAAAGCAAAGCCAGAAGGGGGGAAGGGAATGGATTGGTGACACCCTTAGGAGTCAGGACAGTGGAATGCAGGGTGGCTTCAGGGGTGGTGGGTGGGGCGGGGACCCCGGAGAGCTGAGGCATCCTCGGGGTGTAATTATGCAGATGTGGGGCAGGCAGGGAGGCTAGAGGTCAGGGGTGGAGGTGTAAATTGGGATCCAGGATAGGGGTGGTGTGGCACTCTCTTTCCTCCGGGGGTTGCTCAGGCAGGTGCGCTGCTGTTGAAAATACTGGGCGTGGCTGAAGAAACCGCTTCAACTGTTTAGAAAGGGGTGGGGGAGGGGGAGGATGTTTTCAGAGAAAGGGGAGGTAGTGGGGTGTGTTTTGGTGGGAAAGACAGAACAGGGTTGAGATAAACCTTGGGGGGAGACTCTTATTTTCAGATACGATTGCACTATGCAGCTCTGGCTGGTCTCAAACTCAAGACCAAAGCCTCAGCCTCCCGAGTGTTGGGATTACGTGGTGTGCACCGTTATGCCTTTTCTTTCTTTCTTCCTCTCTCTCTCTCTCTCTCTCTCTCTCTCTCTCTCTTAGAGATGGAGTGACTTCAGTTTTGTGCTCTGTTCAGGGGGTGCTTGGGTGATGTCTTGGAGAGAGACAGAGAGACGGCGTGGCTGTGGGAGGGACGCAGGACCCAACAGAAAGTACCTGCGTTTGATGAGACGGTGGGGGCCTGCCGGGCTCTCCCATTTATTTAAATGACAGAAAGAGGTGACCATGTGTGCGCATGTGACCCAGCTGTGTTTGTGAGGATGGGAGTGTGTCCATGTGCAAATGGGTTTGCCCTTGTGTGTCCGGATGTGTTTGTGTGTGTGTGCTTTATGGATGCTCCTCGTGAGGTCAGAGACTACTTGTATCTCTTGGGGATGGACAGTGAAGGGCCTTCCCTTGCCCAGTGTTGGCTCTGCTCTTAAGAGGGCCCGTATATGAGGGGTGAGAGACGTTGAGGTGCTGGGGAGTTTAGTACAGGGAGAGATGGGTTGTTTTGGAACTGGTGGGTCTTCCCAGAAGCCTCTCCTTAGGGAGGCTGTGGGTGTGCAATTCTTTCTGGCCCATCTGGCTCTGGAATGTTGCTGCCACCTGGTGGCCAGCGAGGGCGGCTAGGCCTCTGTTCAGGAGCAGGGACTTAGCCCCACCTGCTGGTCACGAGCGGTTCTGCACCCATGAAGTCCGCGCTGGCAGCCGCAGCGAAGCTGCCTGGGGAGGGGGAAGTGGCTTGTCCTGTCCGCTAGGCTCAGTGGGTCTGCCCTTACGGAAGTTTAAATGCCTCTCCCTGGGGGACTGGATTCTGCTGTCAGGCCCAGGAGGGACTCTGGGCTTTGAGATGCCTGTTGTTGTGTCTATCCCGACAATGGCTTCTACATCCAGGGAAACTCAGCCATTCAAAGACAAAGGCCTGGTGGGGACCGTGTGCCTGCGTGTGTGTGTGTGTGTGTGTGTGTGTGTGTGTGTGTGTGCGAGTGTGTGTGTGTGTGTGTGTGTGTGTGTGTGTGTGTATCCTAGTGAGGCCCTGTGTGATGGATCACCCCAGAGGAGGGCACCCGAGACTGGACAGTTACTCTCCAAACTTGATGGGCTTTCTTGGCCCTGGTGACCCTTCCTTGGTCTCTGATCAGACCGTCCCCCTTCAGGGAGAATGGTGGGCACATGTGACAGAACTGAGGAGCGAGTACAGGTGCCAGGGGGAAGGTGGGGCAGGACTATCCGTGGTCCAACACACACGAACCCATCTAGCCATCCAGCCGTGAGTACAGAAGGACAGACGGACAGCCATGCATGTGCGCACACTCTCCTGTGTTCCACGGTCTGCCCCAAGCCATGAGGCTGGAGGCTGGGACTGGATATACCTCAGTGCCTCCCAGGTGGGGTTGGGCCTATGTCCTTCGGTTGATGGCCACCCTGGTTGATGGCCACCCTGGGGATCATCCAGGTGGTAATTAGGTACTGTCAGAGTCCTGTGTCCTGTTTCCACATTGTGCGTGGGTCTGCCCAGCTCAGCTCAAGCTTCTGAAAAAACTGACCCCCTGAGGGTGTGTTATCTTTAGCTCCGTCCCTGACACATTCTTTCTGTTTTTCTCTCCCTCTCTCCCTCCCTTCCCCCTCCCAGTGGTGGTAGCCCAGGGCAATCCCGACACCCTGAGCTGCAGCAGACCAGGCTGGGCATCCAGGTGCCCTTTTGTTGAGCAGAAGATACAAGACGCTGTGTCCCAGGCTCTGCCAAACGTACCCACCGCCGGGGACGCTTTCCACATTGTGAATTCAGCTTGGCTTTGAGTCTTCTAGCCAGGTGCCTGCTATTTCCCGGTCACAGTTAGCCAGGCCTCTCTTGCTTTCCCTCGCACGCATCTGTGCAGAGTTAGTTTTGGTTCTGGCTCAGGTCAGGGCGACCTTCTTGGCTCTTTGGGCTTCTGGACACCTGCCTTCAGCAAATCTCTTGAGTCCCTCAGGCTGTGATCACAGCCTCCTCCCAGTCTCTCTCTGGGTCCCTCCCTATCAGAGAGTCACTTCCAGCTGGAACCAGAGCGCAGCCTCGCCCTTGCTCAGGGCTCCTGGATGGATGTGACTCCAAGAGACACATCCTCCAAGGCATCCTCGGTTACTCGGTCCAGTCATGGAAGCTTCCAGAGCCCCCAGTGGAGACAGAATGGAGACGGGGAAGCTCCAGCCAGTGTGAGAGGCCAGCGGGATTCCAGCAGCGTCTCCTGCCCTACGGACCTAGTGCTGTCTCCTCTTAGGGACCGAACATCACCCGTGGGAACAGCTTGGGGAGGGGTTCTCCTAGCAGGACCTGAGGATTGCCCCACAGAACAGAGCCAGAGAGGCAGGCTGAGGTTCCCAGCAGTCCTGTGGAATCAAGTAAACAGACATTCCCTCCCTCTGCATAGTGCTTCCCTCCCTCACACACAGTCCTCACAGCCCTCACCACACCCACACGCTAAGCGCCGACGGTGCATCCACCGGGACCCTTCCAGCTCGTGACAGTTTCAGAATCAGGTCTGGCAGGGAACCCGTACGCTTCAGCAGAGGTTTCATAAACAGCTTTGCCCTCCCCTCCCCCCAAAGATGGCTCCTCTAGGGTGTGTAATCTGTCAGGCTTGAGGGGTTTGGTCAGGTGATCAGATAGGGCTGAGGGTCAGGGTCAGGGATGTGCGGATTACAGCTTTAGCCAGCTCAGATGTCCAGGAGGCTGGGGACACCATCACTCCCTGCTGTGAGAACCCCCCACACTGACTGCTGTCCCCAGTGCCTTAGGGGTTCTAGCAGCAGCCACGATGGGCAGCTGGCAGGGAGCGTGGGCCTGTTCCGTCAGTCCCCAGAGGGCCTCCCACAGTGGGGACAGCGACTTACCTCCAGCATGGTCCACGGATGGTCTGGCTGATTGTCAGGGGGGAAAGAGAAATAACCCCAAAAGGAAAAACCCCAACAAAACAAAACAACACCCCTAAACAACAACAACAAACAAAACAAAACAACACACCCTGCCCCAAACCAGAGCTACACAGCAAGATCCCATTTCGACAAAACAAAAGCAGGAAGTGGAGACGTGGCTCAGCAGTTACGATCTGGTTCAGGGGGACTGGAGGTTAAGGCTGTTCTTCCAGAGGTTCAGAGTTCAATTCCCAGCACCCACGTGGTGGCTCACAACCGTCTATAGTGACATCTGGCGCCCTCTTCTGGTAGGCAGGTGTACATGCAGTTGGAACACTATATACAGACCCGAGTTCAATTGCCGGCACCTATAGGGAGGCTCCCAGCTGCCTGGGGGGGGGAATACCTCCTCTGTCCCTCACAGACACCTGTAACCACATGGACACATTACCCTATAATTAATCGGTCCCTATCACTTCATAGCATGACATGGAGCGGACGCCACTGCTCTGAAAACCGTGTGCTTTATTGAGACCTTTCCCGGGTCATAGAAAAGCAGCAAACCACGTGGTTTGGTACAAGGCAAAGGACGGAGGGATGCAGGGCACCCCTTACCGCCGGGGCCCTCTTCTGGGCTTCGGGCCTCCCTGGTCAGCGCAGCTGGGCCGCGTTCTTAGAGCATACACCTGAGAGCTCAGCATCAAGCTAAGCCAACCCGACGAGGCAACGACTGGGGGACGAGGGTCAAGGTCCGGCGCCTGGGCCTCTGTCGCCCACAACCCCAAGGCCTCCTGTCCTCAGAGACCAGGGTTCGAGCTCAGCTCCCGGAGGGTGCGCAGGCGGACAAAGCCCGCCCCCCGGCCCGCAGGCCCCGCCCTCAGTACAGGTCCGAGAAAGGCTTGGAGTAGTTGAACATCAGGTAATCCATGTAGTAGAAGTCGTAGGCGCGCTGCCGCTGCAGGGAGGACAGCTGGGCGAAGTAGCGACGGGTGATGCTGGCGGTGGTCCTCGCCTCCTGGGAGTGCCGGTCCTTAAGCCTGGGGAACGTCAGGTTCCCGGGCGCCTGGATGAGGCGCAGGAAGAAGCTGGCATCGCCCTCCATGCTCTCGAACTTGCCCACGAAGTCGTAGTCGATGAGGCAGGGGCTGCACAGCCGGCTCACGTGGTCCCAGTGGATGTCCATCCCCACGGGCCGGTGGACGTCCAGCAGGTACTGGACGAACTCGGGGAAGCGCACGCCCGAGCCGGTCCGCAGCGCCTCCAGGGAGGCGTTGGCCCGGTAGCGGGCCAGGATGGCCTTGCCAAAGACGGGGTGGTAGTAGCTGTTGGGGTGCTCGAACTTGTCCCGGAAGGCCGAGACCAGCCGCTCGAAGGGTTCGCGGACGAAGAGCATCTTGGTGTAGGTGCTGAGGCGGTGCACGATGCCCTGGCGGTCGAAGGTGTCCAGGCGCTTGAGGGCGCCGCCGTAATGCACCGTGTTGTGCTGGATGTCCGCGGTGGAGGAGGCCAGGCCCGCCAGCACCATCAGCACCCGCTTCCAGTTGGAGCAGCCGGCTTTGGGCACCTCACAGTACAGCACGCGGTGGCGGTCCTCCACGAAGATGCGCGACACGTGGCGGGGGGTGACGGCCCGGCGGCTGCTGCTGGCCCTGTACTTGGCGCAGGCCTCCCGCATCACGCGCTTGCGCTCCTGCTGGGTCTGGTGCAGGCTGACCCAGCGGCTGTCCGCGGCGCGGGGTCCCGGCTGGACCAGGGTCTCGGTGGCGTTCTTGCCGCGCGTGGTCCCCGCCGCCGCCGGCATCTTCTTGATGAGCAGCCTGCGCCTGCGCTGCCGGAGCCGCGGGCGGGACCCCGCCGCCCTGGCGTGGGGTCGAGGCTGGTCAGGCACCTGCAGTTGGAGGCCTCGCGGGAACCCGCTGGGTGAACCTCTCGCCGCCCTCTCTGTGGCTATCCTCAAGGGGCTATCCTGGGACGAGAAGAGAAGAGGTGGAGGGGGTGGGGAGGTGGCAGGGGGAGGGGCTGGCGAGCCTCTCTCAGCCCTGGGACCTGCAGCTACAGGAGAGCAGAAAGTGGGACCCGAGCGGCGATTCTATTTTCTACCACTAGGTGGAGGAGTTCCCCCAGGAACCTCGGCTTGGCCGGCGTGGACGGGCGGAGGCTGGGGGCCTGCAGGAAGGAGGCTGCCTCAGGTTTACTGAGTCTGTTAGCACCGTCCAAAGGAGCCATCTAACAGGGAAGGGAAATTCACGGAGCCAGAGCCCCGGGTTTTGTTCCCAAGGCTCCTGGAAAGCACCCGACACGTTTTTTTCTTCCTAAGAATGGATCCACCGTAAGCTCCGAATCGTCTTTCTCACCCGCTCCAACTCCTCCCCTGGGGACTGAGATTGATGGGATTCTTTGAACTTACATGCTGGGGCTGCTGGGGCCGGATGCTGAACTTTATGCCTGGAAAGCAGCAGAGGAGAGAGAAGCGTTAAAACAGTAGAAGCGTGGAAAGGTACCGCATACAGGAATGGCCCAACTGTCAGGACCCCCTCAGGCCACCCTCCACCCAACCCGGTCATTAGGTCACAAAGTACCCTTTAGAAGGCTCTGTCCAGCCTCTCTCCGTGCCTGTCACCACACACTGCTCCATACTTGCATGTGACAACAGCTTCACACACCAAGCCCACGGAGAAAAGGCATCCTAGCGCACCTAGGAGGGTCCCTTGCCTCGGCATTCCCGCAGGAGCTTTGGTCCCCTCGGTATAGTCCCGGGGATGGTGTCCACGTCTGGCACATCCCTGTGTCCCCTAAAGGTGGGAGCAGAGCCAAGGCACGGACAAGTGCCGATTGGTGACTCGGGGAAGATGGAGAGAGAGATCCGTGTGCTGCTGGCCGTGTCTACCGCTTTCCTGGTTGCTATGACGAAATGCCTTGTGCCAAATAGAGAAGAAATACTGGGGGATGGAGAGATGACTCAGCAGCTCAGAATCCTTGAGGCTTTCTCAGAGGGCCAGGGTTCAATTCCCAGCAACGCATGACAACTGTAACTCCAGTTCCAGAGCCTCTTTTAACACCTTTTTCTGGCCTCTGAACACATTTGGACGTAAACGTAGCAAACACCCGTACACAGAAAATTAAAGAGGGAAGATTTATTTAGGGCCACAGTTTTAGAGGGGTCAGGCCGTGGTTGCTTGGCCTCGTGTGCTTGGACAGGGCATCGTGGTGGTAGAATCCATCATGTGTTAAAGGGGGTTTGTTCACTTCGAAACTGACAGGAAACCGAGAGAGCAAGACAGGAAAGGGCCTGGGACCAGATATTTTTAAAGACTTAACTCCAGGGCTGGAGAGATGGCACAGAGGTCAAGAGCACTGGCTGCTCTTCCAGAGGTCCTGAGTTTAAATGCCCAGCAGCCACATGGTGGCTGACAACCAGCTATAGAGAGATCTGGTGCCCTCTTCTGGCACACAGGTGTACATACAGGCAGAACATTGTGTACATAATAAATAAATCTTTAAAAAAAAAAAAAAGACTTAACTCCAGTGATCCTCTTCTTCAAGTTCACAGAACTTTCTAAACAGGGCCAAGAGCTAGGGACCAGGACTCTAACATAAAAACCTTGTGCCAATACTTTTATTGTTGTTGAGGCAAAATAACAGACAGAAGCAATATAGAAGAAGGATCTATTTTTGTCTCACAGTTCCATGGTGGGGGAGGCATGACGACTTGGCTTCTGTCTGTGGTTGGGAAATGATCTGTTATAGCTCAGCTGACCACAGACCAGAGATCTTAGGCCCAAGCCAATGCTGCTTAGCCACAGTGCCACCAAGTGGTGGCCGAGTGTTCAAACACCTGAGCCTGTGAAGGACATTTCACATCCACATTCACAACCTTTGGCCAGGCTGGGGAATTCTGCTTCACATCGTTTGGTATATTGGGGGCAGCTGGCTGGGAAGGCAGGTCTTCTCCAGATCTCAGCTGTTCACTGAGATGGCCGGGACTCTGTTCCTGGGCCCTGGAGTGGACATTTGTGCTCTGAGACTCTGCTAAAAGCCTGTCACTAATCAGAGAAACGGCTGTTCCCTCACACAAGCGGAGAGGCAGAGTGACGGCCAGCATGCTGGGTCGCTGTGCCCGGTTCCTGGCTGAGAGCTTCCACGGGAAACCAAGGTCGGCAGCATGAGTCTTCCTCCATCACCGCCACCTTGGGGGTCTCTCTGACCATGGCACTCATCGCTTTAGCTAGACTGGCTGGCCAGTGATCTCTTGGGATCCTATATCCCCAGCACCGTCAAGCCTGGCGTTCTTACTTTGTGAGCAGAAAGTCCTTATGCTCATCCAACAAACACTGAACTCACCAAGCCAGTTCCCAAGCCTCCAGAACCTTCTTCTCTGAGACGGCCTCAGTTCTCAGTTTTACACCAAGCTGGCCTCACAATTACAATCCTGCTTCCATGTCCCTGCTAGCACTGCAGGCGTCTCAAGAGATTTCAGCCTGAGATTTCAGTCCACCACGGTAGGGGAGGCGTGTGGTAGTCATGGTAATGGGAGCATCAGGTATACTCCCCCATGGTGGACTAGGAGCAGAACCAGAAGTGGGTAGAAACTCAAAGGTCTACCATAGTGGACCCACTTCTTCTGGCCAGACCCCACCTAAAAGCACCATGGACTTTGAAACTGTACTAAAAGCTCAGAACTATGTGTTCAAAACATGAGCCCGTGGGGGCCATTTCACATCCAGACCTTAACAGACGGGAGCAGAGGTAGACCTTGGGTACACTGTCACTTTCTTCTGCTGGTCTTGGATTGGGCACAAATGATCCCCTCTTGGGGACAAAGGACCCACCCTCCTGGGTATCTGCAAGTCTGTGTGTATGTGAGCACACACACGTATACACACGGGAAAGTTGCAAAAGCAAGCCTCCTCCTGGTCTCTTCCAAAGAGACTGGCAGGGGTTCAGTGCAGAAGTGGAGTGAGCCTGGCTCAGCGGTGAAGCTCCTGCCCACTGTCCCCTCAGCCCAAGCCTATCCCACCCTCGCCAACGCCTGCCTTCCTCATCCCCTCCTGTCTCCAGCACAAGCTTCCCGAGCTCATTTCTCTTTGGCATGTGGGGTCCTCTCCCACTGCCAACGATGACAGATCCCTTCACCAGCGGGGACGCGCCGCAGCCGCTCCGTTTCTCTCTCCACCACGGCGTTCCTTAATTATTTTCTTCTGGTGACGGCAGCTGGCTCTGCTAAATCACCTCTCCTCCTCAGAGTCTCAGACACGGGGGTTTACTCTGGTTGTCACTCCTGTCAACCTGTCAAGGTGTGATGGCGCTTATTTATATTCCCTTTCTGGAGCAAACGAGTCATGCTAAATTTGGCCAGGAGTGGGGCTGGAGAGCCACTTGCGGAGGCAGCCCATTAACTCAGCCAAGTCAGGCTGAACTGCTGGCGCTGTGGGCCTGTCCCCTTTTCACCCTTGCTGAGGGGACGGGAGGGCCCTGACTGGTGCATGCCATCTCCAAGCCAACAGATAGCCACTCCTAGGGGCATCAAACGCACAGGATGAAGGGAAACTCCCTCCTGGACACAACCCAGAGTCACATTTGCCCATCAGGCCAAGCTGGCTGCAACTGTCCACTTGGAAAATAATTTCACATTGCAAGTAATAACAGGTGAAAGGACGGGTCTTGTGTGGAGCTGAGAGTGTGCCCAAAGCTGTATGCTCCCAGCCCTTAAAGTCAGGGCAGTTCGTTAGGTGATGATGAACCCGATTCCCACACAGCCGCTTCTGAATAGACAGAAGCGTAATGAATGGAATGCAATTGACACCCTCCCCCCAGTGGCTCAATTCTCACAAGGAGGAAGTGGCTTTTCCATACATTGTTTAAATAAAGGCGGAAGGTCTGGGCAAGCCAAAGCTGGATGTTTGCATGCCCTGGGCCACTGCACTCCAGGGCCATTGACAGCTCCGAGGAATGCCCAGGAAGGGTCATTGCTAACCCTCAGGCCTGCCATCAGGAGCATGGGTCTCTTGCTTGTTTTTGGAGACAGGGTTTCTCTGTGTAGCCTTGGCTGTCCTGGAACTCTGTGTAGATCAGGCTGGCCTCTAACTCACAGAGATCTGCTTGCCTCTGCCTCCCAAGTGCTGGGTTTAAAGGCGTGTGTCACCACCACCTGGCAGAAGGAGCACTGGTCCAACCCAGTGAGGGGCTGGGGTGTGGCTCAGTGGTAGAGACCCTGCCTAGAATCTCCCAGTGAGGGGCTGGGGTGTGGCTCAGTGACATAGCACCTGCCTAGAATCCCCCAGTGAGGGGCTCATCAGTAGAACATTTATACATGAAACCCTGAGTTTCACCCTCAGTCCCACAAGAAAGGAAGGAAGGAAAAAGAAGACAAAAAGATGAGCCTTGCCTATCGTCATTAGCCCTAGCTTCCCCTTAGCAGGTAACAAAAGGTTTTCAGCAAGAAAGAAACTGAGAAAAAAACTGCCAGGCAATGAAGAGTTCACAGCACGGAACGCATTTGGCAGTCCCCATAACTCATGCCTTGTTTCTTCTCACTGATGCTCACTCTTCTCACGCTGTGTTTCTTTGAATGTCATCTTTCCAGAAGGAGAAACTGGCTGTTTATTTCCTGCTGTGCAGAGGGCTGAAGTGCCCTTACAGATTTTTAACACTGTCCTGAGAGTAGCAAGCGGGTAACCCAGACACTGAGAGCAGAGACAGGGTGTGACTGACCTTGAGGGTCTCCTGTCCTGGGTGGGAGATGGGCACACAGCAGTGTTTGTGTCACTGGAAGTAAGAGGGGACTGCGGATCCTGCTTATGCTCTCCAACAGGCTCACTTTTTTTTTTTTTTCCTGAAGGTGAAATCCAGGACAAGCACAAGCACCTTACCACTGAGCCACACCCTAGCCCCTCACTGGGGGATTCTAGGCAGGGGCTCTACCACTGAGCCACACCCTAGCCCCTCACTGGGGGATTCTAAGCAATAACTCTACCACTGAGCCATCCCCTTATCCCCACAAAGTGAGGCTTCTTTCCTCCACGTTTTCCTCTTTTTCCTCCTCTATTTTATTCTTCAGAAAGTCTCACTGTATAGCCCAGGCTGACCTCAAACCTGCAATCTTCCGATCTTAGCCTCCCAGGTTCTGGGATTAAAGGTGTACCAACACGCTTGTCTCTCACCTAGCTTCCTCATAATGAGGAGATGCAGTCTGAGTCTTCGGCAGAGCTGGGAGGAGCAGAAACCCTGGTGTCCTGGGCCTCTGAGGCTTCAGTGTCTGCGCCGTGGTTTCCAGTTTTTAGTAAGAAGCCTGTACCTGACACATGATCCACAGGACCCAGAGCCACAGGACAGCCCTGTATGTGACCAGTGCTGAGCTGAGCCTAGAGGCCAACATCCTGGTGCCCAGGAGGCAGCTGGGGAGTGGGGAGGTGCTCTGTCCAGCAGGCTCAGAGACAATGCCTGAGGGGCATCCAGGCCCCATGCCACAGGAAACATTCCTGAGTGAGGGGATGTTCTCCAGGATTCTGAATTTTTTTTTTCTTTGATAATGTGAATCTTTCTTTCTTCTCAAGGTCTTCAACTGATTGTTTGGGCCCACCCACACTCCTAGACAGTGCCTTGTTATTCTTATCTTCGAAGGCTCTAAATGCTAATCCAATCTAAGGTATATATGTAACAACATGCCAACAAAGACCTGTGTCCCCGGGCGAGCTAAGCTGGCTTCCTTCCCTATATGGTGGCTGACAGTAGGCATCTACACATCAGGCCAAAGCAACTTGGTCCCCCTGCAAGTCTGGAAGTCAAGAGATGAAGGGTTTGGGGCAGGAGAGGCGGCTCAGTGGTTAGAGCAGAGGTTTGGTTCCCAGCACCCACCTGGCGGCTCACACCCATCCTTAACTCCAGTTCTAGGGGATCTGGTGCTCCTCTGGTCTCCGAGCGCATCAGGCACTTACATAGGACACACACACACGTGTGGGGCAAACCATTCAATAAAGTAAAATAGAGAAATGAAGGTGTTGGCTTGCTCCTGAGCCTCTGGGAAGCATCCTTCCCATGTCTTCCGGTTCCGGGGTGTTCCCCGGCTTTGGGCAACACAAGTTCAGTTTCTGCCAGCTGTCTTTCCATGGCTGTGTTCCCCGAAGAATCCCCTTTCCTTGATTATGCCCGCCGAGAGCCTGTGTGGCCGCAGGTCTGGGTGCCGGGGGTGGGGGAGGCCACACACTTCAACCCGCCTCAGGAGATGTCGTTTTTTATGGGTCTGTAGTTGTCCTGAGGGCAGGGCGGGAGCAGCCTAGATCTTGGCAGCAGGGGTAGGGTTGGGATCTTGGGATTCTTGAAGGACTGTGTTGGAATCTGTTGCCCGTGGGGAGCGACCCTGGTCTTCTCTCTTCGTTAGACCAGAGCAAGGCCAAGTAGACTGTAGGGGCTCCATACATGCTCGTGCGTGGTAAGGCCGCTGCTACCAGACTGTGCGGGTCCCAAATGTGGGGTGGGAGTTGGGTCTCTCCTTGCAGAGACGACTGCCAGGGTCCCAAGCCTTTCCAGGCATTTCTCTAGGGCAGCACCATGGTCTGGAAGAGCCTGCCTGCCCGAGTGGCAGTTGCCAGTTGGGAGGTCAGGTGGACAGGAGCAGCCCAAGTTGAAGATGGACCCACTGCCCCTTGTGGCTTCATGGCTATGAAGCCTGGCCTCCCCCCTTAGCATTAGACTCCCCTAGCTGGCCACATCCTGTTGCCATCTGTGGCATGCCTGGCTGGAGGGCCTGTTCCTGAGACAGTGGCCTTGTAGTGGCTTCCCGTGGCTCTCTTCCCATCAGCCCAGGTCACTCTGACCTTGAGGTCTCTGCTGCTCCCCTGGGGTGGGGGGAGATGAGGGGTTGAATTGCTCCCGTGGACCTCCAACTGCCTCTGTGAACGGGCGTCTCTACCCCGGCTGACCATTAATGTATGCAGATTAGATGCAAAGTGAAAGACCCAAGTGCTCAGCAATTAGAGAGCAGCCTGGGCTCTAGGCACCACATTTGGATGAAAGAAACCTCACGAAAGGGCTTTAAATCCTCACGTGTGTTCACAGGAAAATTCAATTTACTAAATTGCTAGATTACAGGGCATTGCCTGGACTGGTCTCCATGTATGCCCACATGGCCGCACGTGGGGGTCCCGGCCCGTAGAGCTGTTCCTCACTTCCTCACACAGAGGTCCGATGTCCCTGGACCCCGAAGTGGGCTCTGGGGTGGGCACGTGCACCGTATGGGAGGCGGGATTCGGACCAGTCCTCCTCAGGTGACGCACACAGCAGCCAGTGTCCCTGCAGGAGCATCTAACCTACCAGCCTGGAGCCTCGGCTTCTCTGGGTGGGTGTCCTCCAGCTGCTCAGCCAGGTGAGGTTTGCCGTGGTTCGCTCACACAGCCCGACAGGCACTCTACTCCTGAGCCAGGCCAACGGCCTCTTGCTGGTGGATTCTAGACAAGTGCTCTGCCAATGAGCCATGCCCCCAAAGGCTCTTTCTGTTATTTACTAAGGCGCTAATCCTAGCAAGGGGTGGGCCTAGGACCTCATTCCCCATAACTCCCCAGGTACCAATAATTCCCTCCCAGGTACCAATCATCACAAGAACCTGAAAAACACATGAATTTGGGGAACCGTGATCCTCAAGCTTTGGACTCTCCCCCAGACATGGCTTTGAAGAGTTGTCTAGAGTTGTTTGTTCTGCTATTGGAGATAGGATCTTGCTGTGTAGCCCAGGCTGGCCTTAAACTCACGGTCTTCCTGCTGCAGCCTCCTGAATGTTGGGATAACAGGTGTGTGGCACCAAGCCTGGGTTCCTGGGTAGGAGTCACCTCATTTAACAAGGTGTCTATATCAGAAAGGGAGAGCGAGAGCAGGGGCTTGTGAGGTGGGAGAGAGACAGAGACAGACTTGCTTGCTGTGTGTCCTTAAACTCTGTAATCCTCATTGTTTTTTGGAAACACTCATCATGCCAACTCACAAAGGAGCTGGTGGCATAGGACATTTGGAGCCCACTGGCTCCTGGTATCTGGATGTCTTGGTCCCTTTCCTGGCAGCTGTATCCTTGGGCACAACGGCACAGGGTCTCTCGGAGGGCCAGCAGATGAAGGAAGCAGAAATCTCCCTGTCTCTGACTGATGGGCCCGGCCCGGCGGATCTAGCTGATTCTCAGTTTGGTTTAGTGATTCCACCCCCTGCCTTTGCGATTAGGAATCTGGATTCAACTGGGTAGTTCCCTGTCAGCTCAGCCCGAGCTGTGAATTCCCTGGGAGCTGTCAAAGGCTGGCCCGTGGAAGCTGTCTGTCAGTCAGCCGGCCAGCTGCTTGGCTCGTCTGTGAACCCAGCAGCTGCCCCACCAGGCCGGCAAACGATCACCTGCCCATCACTTGGTGGGGGAAGGAAGCTTTAAACGTCGCTCCTCCATATGCCCCGCCCATCTTAGAGGGAGGTGGCCCTGACCGGCAGCTTCAGAGAGCTTCTGAGAGCTTCTCCGTTTGAAGTCTGTGGGCGATTCCCAGTGTGCCTGGGGTGTGTGTATGTGTGGAGGGACCGCAGCACACACAGGATCGTTGCACTTCAGCTTGTGTGTTGCTGGGATTTGACCACAGGTCTCGTGGTCCAACACAGCATGCACGGTATGTCGCAGCGTGCATGCATTCTCCACACGGCAGGCAAAGCTTTCTGCTGTGTGATGGTACATGGTATGTGGGTGGGGGGCGCTTGAGTTCACATCCCTGCTGGTCTCTGTGCCTACACACACACACACACACACACACACACACACACACACACGGCTCAGCACAGGATGTCCCTTATCTGCCTGTCAGGTGCCCTTAAAGGCGTACCTGGAAGGACAGGAGTGGAAGGCAAGCAGGAACAAACTTCATGACACCCATGAGCAGCACCGCATGCACCCCAGAGCTCCCGTTTCTGTCTCCCACACTGGCAGCATCTCAGGCAGCCGGCTCTCTGCCCACCACAGCAGAATGCCCTGCTGTCCACCACCACGTGTGCCCCCACTTAGCATGGACGAGGAGATAGATGGGGCTGGTTGTGTGCTGCCACTTGGTGATATGTCACAGCCAGGAAATAGGCAGTTCAGTCCCAAACTCGTGCAGACTACAGTCCTGCTAGAAGTTAAGGTGGGGACCAGCCACTCCTGTGACTGGAGGCTGAAGCAGGCAAGGCCCGTTGGCCAAGGACACGAGGTGATGGCAGCAGGCACCTGAGGAAATGAATATAGACATTCTTGGCAGAGCTCGGGGCTGCCTTGCCTCATGAGAGCAAGGCTCATGGGGTGAAGGGAGGGCTGCAGAGACTGAAGCGTGACGAGAAAAGGCAGGACTGAAAAAGCTGGGTCTGCCAAGCAAGGGACTTCATGGTCCTAAAGGCAGAAGACCTTACCTCCTAAGGTTCAAGACCTCAGCTCTAGGCTTGTTCTAACTCAAGGCCCACTGAGTGATGCGGAGGTGAAGACAGATCAGCAAGATCCATCAGGCAAAGCCGCCTTGAGCAGATGAGAGACACCAGAGGCCTGACCCAGATGAGAAGAGAAGAGAGTGGGTAGGAACAAGAGGATGGCATCAGCTTAGGGATGAGCTTGCGAGAGCTTGGACCACTTCCTCCCTGAGCAGAGGAGGCGGGGAGGGGTCTGACCTTCCGAGCTGATCTCCAACATGTAAATATTCCCACCACTGCAGATTTCACACTGTGGCCGTGAACTTAGAGCGAGGCTCTCCTGAGCTGCTAAAAGCTGGCTCCAGCTCAGCAGCGGGGCCTGGGGGCCGGCTGAGAGTGGAGCGAGGCAGCTTCCAGATTCTGGCTTGAGTGTTAAGTTGGATTCTGGTTGCGTTTTCGTTGAAAGGGGACAAGTCCCGGTGGAATGCTCATGGGCTTCCCAAGTGGAGGAGGGCAGGAGGAGCGGATGAGCTGGGGCAGGCCGGCTAGGCCTGTTTCTCGCCGAGGCTGTGCGTAGGCCACATGAGGCTCTGTCTAAGAGGAGCAAACTTAAACCGAACAGAACAGGGTGAACAGAACTGCTTACAGGGCGGGTTCCCCGGCGATGGCTCTCCTACCCTCAGCAGGAAGGGAGCATATTTGGTTGAACTCTTACTGCAGAGTTCCAGAGATAAAAACCAGGGGACCACCTAGGAGCTGAAGCCTGCGGGGGCTCCGTGGAGAGCATCGTGCCAGCCATTACCTGCCCCGCCCTGCGTTGGCCGGTCCGAGGGACGTTTGCTGTCTCCCTCACCGGCCTTCAGAGGCCGTCAGTGGGCAGCCTCATTACTGTAGTGGCCTGACCGAAAGATAATGATCTTTCCGGCTCCAGCTGGGCTCTGGATGTGTCGTTCAGGCGGTGGCGTCAATTACTGAGCCGGCCTGTGGCTGTCAGGCCTGTCACAG
This sequence comes from Rhombomys opimus, assembly GCA_010120015.1. NCBI lineage: Eukaryota > Metazoa > Chordata > Mammalia > Rodentia > Muridae > Rhombomys > Rhombomys opimus. The sequence continues at coordinate 3,443,875 of REGO01000034.1, forward strand.
CTGCTATCTGTGATACCCTGAAGAGCCACAAAAGTGAATCCGTCTTAGCCGATGTGCCTTTAAAGAGTGTCTGTCTCTCGCAGGCCGCTCAGCCCACCCCGGCCCCTTTCAGAAAAGAGGGTCGCCGAGGGCATGTGCGGGGGCTCAGAGGTGGGTGTTCGTTATGCACCATGATGGCTGTGTACTGTGTGCTGGTGGCCAGTGCTGACCCCTGATTCTATCCAGAGGGCTCTCTGAGTCTTCCGTTCCTGACTCCAGCAGGATGGGCAGGCAATGATACACCAGGGCCCTCCCGTCCCATCCAGCATTTGGACACAGGGGCCTCTGTCTTCCAGAGGTCATGCTGTTTGCCCACTGACAGACAGGATTGCAAAGCCAAGGCCAGGAGCTCCGTGGACCACTCCAGGGGGAGGCAGGAAGTTGGGGAGAGGTCAGTGTGGCTTTTCCCTGCCACAGTCCACGTGTGGAAACAAAAAGGATGGAATCTCCCAGGAAAGGGCCTTCAACCTGGAGTCAGATGCAGCCAAGGACTGGGGCAAGAGTAACTCAGGAGGCTTCCGGTCCATAGGTCTGTGTGGAGGAGAGCAGGGAAGACCCCAGATGTGGACTATTGGCTTGCCTAGAGAGACCCACCTTCCCTGTACGTGTGGCAAGAGCCCACTTCTGCTGTCTTTATAGTGGCCAGCCTGTGCTCTGCCCAGCCCAGCTCCTGCGTGCAGCCCCTCAGAGCTCTTGCCAGAGAACTCTGTGAGAACAACTGGGCTGAGCACACTGGCCCCAGGCCAGAAAGGCAGTCACCTTCCCAGTGGGGCTGAGCTCTCCACACAGCCCGCACTCGCCGTTAACCCCACAGGCCCCGTGCACTGTAGGACCCGGGCCAAGACTGCTCCTAAGGCCCACACTGCAAGGCTGGGAAAGTGAGGCAGGGCTTTCTGAGGGCTGCATATCCAAAGGTCATTCTTGGGGCAACTCAGAAGCAGCCTGATGTGAATGAGGCCCAGAGGAGAGGGGAAAATGGATTAGGATTGACGTCATGGCTCGGATGGGAAATGATTAGGTCGTGAACTCAGGAGGAGAGGAGCAGGGAGGGTGGATTTTGTTGAAGAGCGGGAGACTTATTGAGGCGGGGGGGGGGGGTGGAGGCAAGCATGTTGAGGGTGAGGGGAGCTTCCAACAAACCTTCACCTTCGGGTCCTCCACAGAGTGAATTCTGTCAGGGACAAAGGCGCCAGTAGGGGTGAGGGAATTCTGACGTTGCCGCAAACCTGAAGCGCAGCTCGGAATGCTGCCTGAAGGCAGAACCCTGTATCGGTAAGCAACAGTAGAGGCTGCGTGCAGACAGTGCCCGTTAGCCAGCCTGGAACGGTACACCTCGGCTTGATTTCATTACTTCTTTATTTGGCTAGGAGGGGAGGGAAGGGTGTCAGGCTCTCCGTAGTCCCGGTCCAGCTTCAAACTTATGGGTCAGCCTCCTGAGGGCTGAGATCACAGGCAGGAGCCACCATGCCCATCCCCCACCACAGCCTTGGCGGCAGTGGGGTCAGGTGGGGGGGGGGGGCAAAGTGCACCATGCGCAGCCTGGCAACAACTGATATTTGTCACACCACGCTCCTCAGCAATGACCCATCACCCAGGACGCTCACGCTTGTCAGGAGAGCTTGGAATTTGGCAGATCCCTCCGAAAAGATGCCCCCAGCTTTATCCCCTGGGAGAGGCAGGATGTGCACGACCCCACTAAAGCCAGTGTTTAGCTTGGCTGTGGTGGAGGGGCAGCTGAATATTCTTTCCGAGGCTCAGCCCTCCTTTGCCTTGAGTGTTCCAAGGCTGGACATTTAGACCTGGTTTGTCTCTGCAGATATAACTTGGTCCTCATGCAATGGCCACCCGCAGGGCAGCTGGGGTCACTATGAAAGGACAGTTAGAGATATTCTGAATGGTTCTCTGGCCTCTTTGAATTCTAGCCATCCTGGCTGCTCTGGGGATGGGGTGAGCTGGTGGCAGGCACAGAGGCTTCCTTTCTGGAGAGAGGAAGACCCCAGGGTGGCCTACCAAGTAGATATCCGGGGCCCTTCTCTGCGGTCGTGACACCTGCCGCTCAAGGAAACAGAAGCGGTCAGGCTCGTGTCTTTGGCCTTCCACGCCTGCGTGTGGAGCTGGTGGGTGGGCCATCCTCTCAAGAATTAATGACTTGTGAGCTGCCTCGCCCACTGAGGCACCTTCTGCAGGATTAAACGTCATTCCTCCTAATGACTTGATTTATATCCAAAGGTTTACTGCTCCAAACAAAATATTGGAACGGTGGCAATAAATCACGCCAAGGATGCTTCCAGCTGCGACTAGCACGTTTGCTGTTCGTTTGGGAGCAGACTGGGATACTGGGGGTGGGGGTGGGGGTGTGCTGGTTATCGATGCACAGGGTCTAGGGGGAGCACAGGGCACAGTCAGTGTCAGATGGCAGTGGGCTTGGCCGGGGCACCACAGGGCTTCTGAAGCCCGAGGCTTTGGGAAGAGAGCATTTTAGAAAAGGACTTAGCGAAGCTGGAAATCCCCTGAGCTCCGTGGAGCAGCTGGTGGTGATGGATGGTCCTGACGATGGCATTCTGAGCTTTCAGCCATATGCCCTACTGTATCCCCAAGCGAGAGACGCAGAGATGGGACGGGTTAGATGGCTCTGCAGGGGTGAGCTCCCCAGAAGGATGACAAACTGCAGACGGGGTGGCCCTAGGCTGGCAGGAAGTGTTCCCTGGAAACGAGGCCCCTGCTCTGCAGAGTGAGCGCTCAGGACTGAGATCAGCTTCAAGACTCCCTTCCTGACAGATCTGGCTAGAACCCAGCCATCTCCGACTGGAAGTCTGGGAGAGTGTGCATCTCCTCATGGCTAGAACTAATCCTGATCCTGGCACCAAGATAGAGGGAATGTGGAAGGAGGGGAAAAAGCTGAGGTCCAGTTACAGGCCAAAATTGACTCACCCATGCACAGCAGAGCTGCTGCGATGTTTCCCGGGATGACTGCCATAGCCTAGAATATCAAAGCAAAGGCAGGGTGCCCATAAGATGACAGGGTCTGTGATGATGGGGTGCTGGGCACTGGGGGGAGCAATATATTCAAAGGTGCATGTTGCTGGGTGGTGGTGGCTTGCACCTTTAATCCCAGCCCTCAAGATGCAGAGGCAGGCAGATCTCTGTGAGTTCGAGGCCAGCCTGGTCTCCAGAGTCAGGGCTACACAGAGAAACCCTATCTCGAAACACACACACACCACATACACCCATAGGCTCATGCTGGTGGGTTCTTGTTCCTTAGCAGGTAAGCTATTCTGCAGACATTAGGGGAGGTAAGTCATGGATGATGGATGCAGGCCACTAGGGAATAGCTTTCGAGTGTTATGCGCCTGCTGGTTCTGCCCCTCTTTCTCTGTTTCCTGGTCTTCCATGATATGAACGGCCACCGCCTCATAGCCTGCTGCCACAGACAGAGTTGCTGAGCCTTCCGAGCTAGACGAATGAAATCTCCTGGAACCACAAACTCACATCCATCTTTCCTCTCTTAAGTTCCTCCTGGCGGGTGTTTCTCACAGAACACAGTGAGGCTCTGGCCCCGGATCTGGACGCACAGACCTGGGAGGTGCTGAGGAGCTCAGGTCTCCCACATCAGACGCAGTGAAGCATGGGTTTCGGGGAGAGGCACATGACAGCACGCTGATGGCAGGTGGGACGAAGAGGACAGTGCATGGCGGTGCGTGGAGCATGCGTGTGGAGGAGGGGTGACAGTCTATGGATGCTATGTCGGTGACGGACGGCGGGTGGTGGTCGGAGTTTTCAGAAAAGGACTTAGGATGGGCTCCCAGCAGGGCCAGACAGCAAGAGCCGGCACGTGGGGCTAACAGGCAGGCGCTGGTCTCGCTCTACCGGCTGAAGGTACTGCCTCTGGCTGTGGTATCCCACAGAACTGAGTCCAGGAAGCTGGTCCCCCACGCCCTTGCCCTCGGGGCAAGCACAGGCGACCTTGACAGCAGTGGCACCGACCTTGACAGCAGTGGCACCTCAGGAGGGAGAGCACCGGTCTCCCACTCACCTGTGTGAGAACCCTGGCTCCTGGGAAGGACGTTGCTGTCCTTTCTTTTTCTCTGCAAACAACCCCGAATGTCAGAATACAACACTCCCTCCCATCCGTCTTTGATTAATACAGGTAGGAAAGGGAGAAGAAGCTGTTTGCTTTATAAAGTCTGGCAAATTTCGATAATGAAACCTTCCGAACATCAAGTTTGGAAAAACCCTCCTAATTCCAGGCAGATAAGGGATAATGGCAACGTATTTCAACTTCAAAAGAAAAAAAAAAAATTAACCTTTTATCACGGAATTTAACAATGTTGCCGGCGAAATATGTTAGGAGAATGTAAAATGCTCTTTAAATGATAAAACGCGCTGTCTTGGGCGGCAAGGATTTTAATTGTCACAATCAGAGTCCAAACACACTTCCTTGCCGGCCGGACAGACGCAGCTGATGAGAGGGAGTCCGTTACAGACAGTGGAGGAAAGGGTCACTCTCGGCTCCTGTCCTCTCCCCGGGGAACCATCCGGCTCGAAAGCTGTCTGGGCTCGGCTGCAGTCATCAACATCGGTGCCTTGTGAAGTATGAATCGCCTCAGATATTAATATTAATCAGCCACCACATTAATATTCATCAGTTAATATATACTTCCCGTGACAAGAGATAAAGGAAATCTTATTATTCGGAGGATTGGGGGACACAGAATGCCTAAGTGGATTTCCTGGGGACGCACAGCATAAAGAACGACAAACCTCTTAGGCCTGTTGTCTCCTCGGAGACAGAAGCTGGGGCTAACGTGGAGGCAGAGCAGCACGCAAGCCGAGGCCTCACGGAAGAGAGATCCTTTTCCCAGCCAGCAGTGGGCAGGGTAGAGGGGCCGTGACTAGCGTGGATGACCCCACGTACCTTCCTCCCGGGGCTCAGGTGGTCCCTGCAGAGCACCTCAATCAAGCTCTGGGCGAGCAGGAGACAGGGGGAGCAGGCCCAGAATAGCCAGGCAGGACCCCTTCACTGCCCGCAGGAAAGAACTGCTCCGGCCTCCACTCATTATTCTCAGTCTTGGTGCAGGAGAACACCAATTCTGTAATAAATCTTCCGGGACTGTGCCAAGCCCTGGGAGAGAGGCACAGGGTAGGGAAAGACGCCATGTTCACCAGCTTGTTCCACAATCCCCATTTGAGGGGTGCTAGGCCTCTTACTATGTATGGTCCATGTTGCTGGCCTGGTGGGTTGCAGAGCTGAGGTCTAGACCACACGTGACCTGGTGTCAGTGTCCAGGGAAGAGGGTCTTGGCCACAGAGAGGGTAGAATGGGAGTTGGGGGACAGGAGAGGGCCACGGTAGATCTCAAGATCACCCCAAAGTCACACAGTCAGAACGAGCTCAGAGCCCTGCCCTGGGCAGCCCACACCGGGATCCCTGGGGGAGGCCAGCTTGCTTGGTGGGGGTGTGGGGGTGTGGGGGTATGGAGGATTACTTGCTGCTGCTGGCTTGCAGATTGCTTCCGCAGGCAAATGTACATCTGAGCACAATTAACATTTCAAGCACTAATTATTTTACTTGGGTGTCTAAGTCTGAGGATCCTTCAATTTCAGTTTAATTGGAGAAAAATGGTCATCAGTTATTGAACAGCAGGAGGGAGGCTCCACGCTTCCTCCACACGGAGGGGCAGAAACCGCATTGGAGCGGGAGCAGATGGGCTTGGCCGCAGCAGCTGCACAGCTGGGTCTAGTGAGGTTGCGGTGGGTGGGGCGGGAGGACCCCGGGCACCCTGCCCTCCCCACCCCCCACTCCCCCGCACCGTCCCTAACCTGTGCCGTGAGGGCTTGCTGGCCAGGTTAATGACTTGCTGTTTTATCTCTTCCATTTTGTTCCATTTCCAGTAACGCATCTGTTATGAAAAGACCAAACGCAAAAGGGAATGGGATTCCTTATTAAAGGAGAGCTCATGACTTCATCACATTCCCGTGGACTCGATAGTAATCTGAGCTCCTAATGAAATCCTCAGGCACTCCCCACTCGGATTGCAGGGCCGCATGAGAGACACCGGTGCCAGCCTTGAGGAGGGAGGGGCTCTGCCTTGCTCTAACCCTGTCTTGATGCATAGGGTCCCCTGGGAACCCCAAGGAT